>ML769765.1:0-59729 GCA_009733575.1 Gymnopus androsaceus JB14 | reverse complement strand
TCACCACCATTGTTCTGAGGTGCAATCACAAGCTCGACTTACTTACCCTCACAATACCCATTCAACAATTCCGTTCCTGAGGTGTGCCTGATACCTCGGGCTGAAAATCCTTTCTTAATCTTATCATATAGGGTATTTACACGGAAGTGCTGTCGCAAACCAAGTTTGTCTTCCGAGTGGTCTGCATTTTTAATTGCCTTTATTCATGCTCGTATCCTCTGTTCTAGCTGCTCCTCCGCCAGTGATACCTTGGCTTGTCTTCGAGCCTCGGATGTGGAAACTCTTAGTACCGCGAACACTAACATCCAAGCAGGTGCTTTCTTCGGAACTTTTGTTTGGTCCCCAGTGATAGATGGTAGCTTTATCACACAAAGGCCAACAGTAGCTTTGAAGGAAGGCAAAATCAATGGAGTAAGGTCTTGAGAAATGCCTTAAATGTACCTGTTCTTACTCACTTTCTTAGAACGCATACCTTGCAGTCACCAATACCAATGAAGGCGTCATTTTGGTGGACGCTACAGGCATGGTAATGAATACCTCAATCTACGCTGGCAAACTCTTCCCCAAATTTGGTGCCGCTCAGGACATAGAAGTTGCTCAACAATATACGGGGTTAGGACCCACTCTTGATCAAATCATTGCAATTATGGGAGATTGTGGGCTTTTCTACTTGCTGAGGTTCTTGGGATTATTCTCATGATGAGGCTTTGTGCAGCGATTTTGAAGTGTCCAAGCTATTATATACTGAATGCTTTTCATCAGCGAAACTTCAGTGCGTTCAAGGCGTGTAAAATTCGTAACCCTTCAAGATGAATCATGGGCATTAATAATTTGCATTCATGCAATCTTTAGGAAGAGTTTGGTACGTACTGAGAAAATTTTTCCAGCCCCTGCTAACTTTGACCTCAGCAATACCTCCGGCTATTCATGGATTGGACATCCCCTACTATTTTCCGATGTGAGCCGTTTTCTTGGGTTTCTTTTGCCTACGTCTGACTCTCCCTTTCAGCATTGAAGCACCAGCAGAATTAGCAATGACGTTCCCAAATAAAACTTTCTCCGCGGCGTTTTCACAGTCATTCTTGCTGTTCGTGGTTTCATTGGATCCAAATGACAAGATTGACCCATCGGACGACATCATGCCTCCTTGGACGGTATACTCGATTGAGCAAACTGAAATGGTTTTCAAAACCGTCAATAATCAGACTGATATACAGATGATTATGACTGATCCTACGTTTCTTGAGCGCTGCAGGTATACTTTATGCTCCATTCCAATTGCGTAGGATCTAATATCTGGCTGTCAGGTTCTGGGAGAGTGTAGGGGAATTGACGGGTCAATGATTGGGACTCTTCCCATATGAATTTCTCGTGCGCTGGAAAGGTTACAATTCCGAATCCGACGCATGGCTGCCTGGTCACCTACTTGATTGTGAATGGAAGCTTAGGGGAGTGCTTAATGGCCAGTCCTAGGCTTTCTTTATTGTGTATGTAGCTTTCAAAATCAATAAGTACTAAGAAAACCTGCCGTGTCCCTCCAATGGCTTGTTACTTGAGTGGAGGATAGGGGTTAACGCGAAATTCACGAGATAAGATAAAGGTTCCCGACTCAAAGTGAAACGGAGAATAGGGCCTTGTGCTCACCAAATGACATCCGAAATTCGCTGCCGAATTCGTTTGAATTGAATTTATAAGCTGTTCGTGATTATCTCATAAAATTGCTTACTTTTTTCGAATTTTGGTTCCGTTCTTGTTATAAAAGCCATTACCCCCCTATTCCAGCCCTTTCTTTGTCGTCCATCTCGCTGGCTATAACGGTGAATGCTCAACCTTGCTACTCAGAAAAATGACAACGCTCTTTGAATTGTATCGTTCCGCATTATTGCAACCTCCCTCTTGGTGCCTCTCATTCCGAACAGACAGGCATTACAAACAACTTTCCTCCCTACCACGGTCGTCGCTTTGCTTACGGCCCTCCCACCAGTATCTCAATAAGAAACAATTGATTGAAAATGTGCTTTACGATATGTGAAGAGCGCTTTCAGGACTACCCCCTCCTGTCTCCGACATCTACTTATGCTGAAATTGCGGATCATATCTTGGAGCCTTTCCTGCTGAATGTGCAGCATGCAATCCGCTCCTCTTATCCAATGCTACCTTGTATCACTCGTGAAACGCATCCTCTTTATTCAAAGGAGATGCAGCCTCTCGTCAGAGAAGTATTTTTGTCATGTTCCCATGAAGAAATTGCTGCTTTGCAATGATCATTGCCTACATCAGCAAAACCTGGGTTTGCTGGACAGAGCTGGACAGCTCTGTCCAGCACTCATAGCACCCATAGCACCCATAGCAAGGTCCCCATCTGTCCAGAGCTATGGACTGCTATGGATTGCTATAAGTTGCTATGGATTTCGGGTGAATGTTGTCTGTCAGGGCAGGGATTCAATTCAAAACTAAATATATGACCGCTTTCAGAATTGATTCCCTCAATTAGTTGCGAGACCGAAATAATTATAATAAAATCATATAATATTGTGGTAGTACTAAGTAGATGTCACGGTAGCGATTCGGAAAGTAAAGTGTAAATAAATGTATAGTACTGTAAATACTAGATGGCAACACTACTGAAGCTTAATTAGATATATCAAACAAAGTTGAGGGGTGCAACTTACCGATGATGTCTAAACCAAAGCGACTCGGAGCTTTGACTTAGAAAAAAAAGGAAGCTGGGGAAGGAAGGAAGGAAGGAAGGGAAGGAAGTTACAACGTCGATGCATTGATGCTATATAGCATTAGCGGGAGCGACTGACAGCTGTCAAGATGTTGACAGCTAGGTCAAGCACTCGGTTATCTCCCAGGAGCTCATAGTAGCTCATAGCAAGCCATAGCATTTCATAGCAGCCATAGTGCTATGACCTGCTATGGCTTGCTATAGATTGCTATGGCCTCTATGGCCATTGCCCAGGTTTTGCTGATGTATCACCGAACAGTCTTGCAGATATATCCGATTATAACCTCTCCTGGTGTGGCAATATACGAATGTCTAGAGATTTTTGCCCCATCGAGGGTGTTCCGGGAATAGTCAACCACTGTAATTTCGATGTTCCTTCAGCAGCTACAACGACAGCATACACACGTATTGATAGTAATGCTGAACTTGTCAATGATATCATTGGTACAATCTAAATGCTGTACAATTTGCTATATGAATGTTGTTCTTACACTCTGCGCTTCAGATCTCAAGTGATGGCAATTCGTATCATATTCTATGGCGATGTTTTAGAACGTGATTATTGTAAATCCTGCGTACTCTCTCCAGTGGTTCGAAGGAATCCGAGTTGTTATTGACAAATATACCAATGTACGGATTATGTTGTTCCGTAGGAAATGACAGTGCTGACCATATTGTAAAAGATTGTATCTTTTGATGCTAAGAAGTTCATACAGCCCTCGATCATGCAAACCCCTGCGACAATACCCAACCAGCTATTTTCGTTTTAGTGTCATTTGTATCGTGAAGACAAAGTGGTTGCAGATGGGGGGGAACATAATAGTTGGTCTTTCATGAGGGTGTGTTCTACATCTTCCAAGGGGGTTCTGGACTTACGGCCCATTACACTCCGGTGGGTGGTTGGTTGCTGCTGAGAGGCCACTAAAATATTTTTTCAAACCTATCTTTCAGAGGCTCTGAGAGCTTTGAAGGATTAAATATGCTATTGGTAATTGTTATAGGTATTCATCTGTAGCCAATATATGCCAAATGGAAGTATTGAGCCTAGAAATAGGCATCAGTGGGAGATATTGATGAGGTCATCTTCATATGTCATCAAGATTTGTAAAGATATAGATAAGATTATTACCATATATAGTATATCAGACATCACGTGGGTGTTGCGTGGGTGGGTGGTTGCCCCTTTGAGGCCCTTAAAATATTTTTCGGCTTGGTGTAATAAAATATTTTTTTCGGACCCCCTTGACATCTTCGCTTTGGGGATTCTAATTAAAGTTCTTGTAGACATATGTCCTTAAAGCATCGAGAGTGGGAGACATTGAACAGTGACAGTGTCATGATTACTGTATATTTCATGAATGTATTTTACTTGTATTCCTGTCGGAATAGCACTTGTTCATCTTCGAGTCGGGGACTTGCCGGACTTGACCGGCGCTAAGATAACCTTAGTGTGTGGGCGCTGAGCGCTCATCTCCTTCGTTCTCTCACTGATCCCATTGACATATTGCTTTATTATCATAATAAAGAGTTGAAGAGGTTACAAAATTTTGGTATGCAAGCCTAATATTCCTCTGATACGTCACTGTATCAACTTAGACTTCTAGAGATCCAGTGAACTCAGAACATATCTGCGGAAGAATACTAGCACTGCAGGACTCCCTGACGATCTATACCAAGGTTTAGGACGCTTTGGACACCGGCAGACGTATTTAAAGGCGTTTTTCTCCTTGTCCCCTCGATTTCTCAAACCTTCGGGTGCATGACTACCCCCATAACTCCCTCGTCATCCCATTGGGATCTAGCACTTTCTCCCTTTGCCTCGATCCTTGGAACGAACTCGCAGAGTTGAAATCATCGCTTATCGTGCCCAAGCACGAACTTTCTCGATTAGACTCCGAGATTGCAAGGTTGCAAGGGATCTTGGACGGTCTCTCGTCCTCGCGGGCACAAATCAAACAGTACATCGATGCTCACCAGTCCTTGATGTCCCCAGTCCGCCAGATACCTTCAGAAACCCTTTCCGAAATATTCGTCTGGTGTCTACCCAGTGTGGATTCAGACACCTACTCAGTTCGAAGCTTGGACGAAGCTCCATTACTTTTAACCACGATATGTCGAGATTGGAGGCGCGTTGCGATCCAGACCCCTCTTTTGTGGACGTCACTTCATATTCATCATGCCTTGAATATTACTGCTGAGGTTTTTGATCGGCGGACGAAAGGTATCAATCTCTGGCTGGAACGCTCCGCATCGCTTCCCATCTCCATATCCCTTCATTCGAGACCATGGCCTCGGTTAACAGACGGAGAGCCCCAAGCAGACAACATGCACCTCTTAATCCACTTGCTCATGACCTTCAGCAACAAGTTCGGCTCACTTTCATTATGCATTGCTCCGGATGACTACGCCATCTTTGACAGACTTTCACCTCCCCAAGGTTTTCCTGCTCTTCATTCAGTTGAACTACGAGATACAAATCTTCACAGAGGGATGCACAGTCCCGGCCGCGTTATAGCACCTGGCATCATAAGCCGACTTTGCTCTCGGATCCCACTGCTGAAGAAGCTTACGATTTATCATTGCCTTACTCAAGGTAATGATTATGTTGCATTGGCCCAATCTAATCAGTGGGTGTCTTTGACAGACCTAACTCTCCATGGCAGTTTCCTTGACGGCCTTACACCAACTTACGCACTGCTGGTTCTGGCACAAACGCCTCAACTACGATCCACTAATTTAACAATACAATTGATTGCATCCGAGTCCTTGTCCTTTACCGAGTCACGACAGGTGGTCCATCTGGCTTACCTGAAGAAAATGTGTCTCTCATTCACCGTACGGAATGAGCCTCTTCCAGATACAGTGGGCATACAAGATATCCAGAATGGTGTGGTGCAGATGTTTGACACTATTCACTGTCCCTCCTTAACCTCACTATCCTTTTTCTTATCTGGATTTCCCATGTCCGAAATACCATTCACCAGCCTTCCGCTTGATCATTTGGAGACATTGGAGCTGAATACGGCAATGTCTTCAAAGGTATTATACCACTGCCTTGCACTTGTTCCCAGCTTGCTCTCTCTCCAGATTAGAGATATTGGGACAAAGGGTCCCTTTTCACCATATGACTTCATGGATATTGCAGAATATAGCAATACATCTACTGTGGATGAATCAGTTTTGTTTGCTCTCAGTCACAGTGGAGCAGAGCCTGATGCTACAGACATACCATTGTGTCCCGAGCTCCAAAGCTTTCGTCTTTTTACTGCCCAAAATATCTCCAGTGCAGCGCTCACTACATTTATCACATCTAGAGAGAAAACGCTGAAACTTTGCGAAGCGTTATTTCCATCTCAAGAATCTTTCACCATCACCAATGAGGATTTGCGTCGATTGAAGGCTGTGAAGGAAAGTGGGATGATGACCTTGCGTTTGCATTATTCATGGGCTCCGCCGTCTCCTGAGGACGAGCAGGATTTGCCTACTATGGGCCTCTCGCGACACGTACATGATACTCTGCCGCTGATGCCTCGGAGGCGGTCGGGGCTATCAGATATGGAAGGATATTGGGGCACCGGTATCATAATTTAAAGACTTGCATGTTGTTTTGAATTGTACTTGTAGATTTTCAAAGGTTTGCTTGCGGAGAATGTTCGAACTTGTTCGAAAATATCAATCATTTTGGTACAATATTCAACAAAGGTGGTAACTAAACTATGGCGGGGACTCTTCTGAAATCCCTTGTACATGACACGAATGTGTATAAATGTTCAAGTCGATGAACGTTCTCCGATCCCCCGATACAGTGTATCAGCGCTAAATTGACTCAGAAGGACTAAGGGATGAGATAAAGCGCAGAGTCTTGTTTCCATAAGGAACCTGTAGCGAAAAGAGACAGTCCCACTGCAGATTCTGGAGGGCTTGGAATTGGGGAAGGAAATGATAGGTTTATGGGCTGCTGGAGGAAAGGTCGGTGTCTGTTTGTAGGGCGTAAAGACGAGCTTACCTACATCCAACCAGCCACATCGCTGTCCCAGTTTAGCAAACTCATTGCGTTTCGCAATATCTAGGTCATTGGGGTTCCACAGTTCTAGGGAACTCGTCTCGACACGTTGCTTCGGGGACGAGTATGGGATTCTTCCTCAATATAAGCGTCGAACAAGTCCAAGGCTACAGGATTTAATCATTATTTCCATCCACCACCACTGCCATCACTAGTACGAACATCCCGAGACCCGCCATTTGAGGAACACACCCACACCAAGATTTGCCTAACAATGCGCGGGGGTCAAACGTCTGTATATGAGATTGACGGTCGTAGGCATCGACGTGGCAGTTGGAGATACTGGGAGCCGATGCAGAAAGAAAGAGAGCCTTAGAGGCTGATTGGTTGGAGAGATAGCCCCTTATCCCTGTTGGAGCGGCTGTGTAACTCCAGCTTTTGTCCAGCTTTCTTTCACCACCAGCTTTCGCGATCAATTCACCATGAACTCGACCTTGAAGCGCTTTTTAGAAGAAAACGACGAAGCACAGAAGATAAAACGATTAAGGTTAACAGACTTCACCTTTGAGCAAATCCTTGACAGCCTTCAAAAGGCGAGGCCCCCAGAAGCTCCTGCAGAACCTTGCCCGAAATAGCGTCATTTTGGGTCAGATTTCAGCGAAATCCTTGTCTTATTATAGCGTCATTTAGTGCCCAAAACCTGAATCCATGTCCGCCATAGCGTCATTTGAGCTGGCGCACCAGCGCCGAACCGAAATTTTGTACCCTTTTGGATCAGTTTTGGATGGTAACGTTCCTTGGAGGTGTCTGGAGAAGCATGAATCAGGTATTCTGATAAGTATAAGGCAATATTTTTGGATTTCTGAGATTTTCGGCGCTCATCGCGCAATTTTTGGAAATTCACGTGACAATCCTTGTCCGAAATAGTGTCAATTAGGCCGAGATCATAGCGTCATTTAGGGCGTCAGGCCGGGCAAGGTTCAGTAGGAGCTTCTGGGGCCTAAAAGGCGTCCGACGAAGACCACGCCGCCGACTTGATCTTCCAATTGGCGTTCTGGAGCCAAACCATGGAAGGTTTGCAAAAAAAAATCCCTCGTGCCTACCCGTTTTTCTTCACCATATCCATTCGAGAACACTGAGGACTTTCCTACCTTTCGCTTTCAAACTTGTCACCTCCCTTGGGAATTCCATTCTCAAGCTATGCATGCAGCGTATCGCGCATTACAATCTTTTGGAATACCTGCTATAATATGAACGCCAGTGAGCTATATGACCGTGATATCTAAATCGTTTTGCTCTACCCTTGAAGCCCATTTCATCTGATCGTTGTACCTTGTTTCGTAGGTCATTACCCATACACTAGCGCTATTCCAAGGGCGAATAATCAATATGGCAGAAGCTAATATAGAATTGAATGATATCACCAACCGCGGCAAAATTCATCAAGTAAGCGAGCTCAAAGGGTCAACGAGTCCTCTACTGACTTTTACGCAGTGTTGCTTAACCAACCTACGCTTGCTGGTCATTTTTGAGACGAAAACAATCATAGATCGCGACAGCTGGGCCCAATTCTTTGCTGAGCTTTCGGGTAAGTCGTGGGCCGTTTTTATTCAGTGTTCAATGAAACAAATACAGTATACTATCCAGTCTGCGGCGTCAGCGTCCGGTATAAAGAAAGTCTACGGTATATTAGTCAATACCAGTTCATTCCGTGTTGTGGAGATGGATCTGCAGAGGCATTATCAACTGCTGGAAGATGCAAAGTATACTGCGCCTACTCCATTTTCGCTTGCACTGGCGGTCCCATGCGGGGAAAGCGGAGCGTCAACGATGAGTGGGATGATGATCTGTGAGTACTTTTGTCGTACTAGGCGTTATACATCTCCTCAGTGGTTTGGTTTGATAGTCGCGGAAACATTTGTCACGCTTCTCTTACTCGGCCTTGTCGAATATTTCGAGAGTAAAGGTCTCAAGAAAGAGGTACATTTTGTTTTTCATTCTGCATTCGTCAATGATCAACGCGTCACATTTCAGCGTGAGGAAATAGATACAGTCTTGAAGGAACTTCGAAGTAGTGATAGCGCTCAACAACAAAAAGGTGTAGTCCTTCTTCGACACTGGTATGTTTGCTATCCCTATCCGATTGTGCATGAATATTCTTCTCATTCCGGTAAAGTATGGACAGATTGGCTCCTCCTACCTGGTCTCAAGCAGAGCGCGGTAGTAAATCTTTTCCCATTGGGATTGTCAGATGAGGAGTTTACGAAGAAGCTTAAGAAAATGTTTGATGAACGGGAACTCGAGAGAATGAATAACGCAGAACTGACTCACCGTCAGCGAGAAGGACCCAATTCGGACGTTAACATGTCGAGGAGCAAGACTCAGACTCGAACGTCAAGTAGTATGAATATTCTCTTCCAAAAACCACAATACTTATTACATCAATACGGTCCTAAATCACCCAAAAGTGCAAGCGCAAGAATCAATGTGAATTATCAGTAGCCAAGTATAACTAGTTCGTTAAGCAATATAGTCGCCTACGCCGCACAGAGGCATACTTTTATCTTCCCTTCGACGTCAGGGATTCACTTTTCCGCCAAAGCTAGACCAACGCTACCAGCGCACCTACTTGGGCGGAGGAATGACCTTATCAATCCCCGGTGGAAGCTGGAACGTCTTCTCGGTAACGGGTGTCCCAACCGCAGATCCCGCTTCCTTCTTCTTCATCTCCACCCCCTGCTTCTTCTGCAACCCCCTGCAGACCTTTGTTCCACCAGCATAAAAGAACACCAACCCACCCCCGACAATAATATGTCCGTACCACCCCAAACGCATCCAGCCGGTAATGGAGTCGCTCCAAGTGAGGAGCATGAACGGGGACGCGACGTAGTTGAGGACTACGAGCGCGGTGAGAGAACCTACGAGGTCGTAGATGCGCTTAGTGGTGGTTGTGGGTTGACCGTCGGCGGGGAGGAAGAGCGGACGGATGTTTAGGCGTACGAGACGGGCGGCGCTAGTGATGAATCCACCCATGAGGAAGGTTAGGTAGTACCCGATCTGCGCACCATGCTACAAAACAGAAATGTTTTAGATCAAGGAACAATAAAAAACGGTCGGCCGTACCCAGAAAGCACTAGTCCCAAACGTCAACATGCTACTCCAGAACCCAGGTTTCTGTCCTTTCGGCGTAACCCTCTTATACACACACTCCCTCAACCATACATTAGCCTTCATATTCCACGAGTCCAACAAAACCTTGAAGTTGCTTGGGAACTCGATTACCATAGGGATGACATTCGCTGCTCCGGTCCAGGTCGATTGGCCTGAAGGTGTATATCCTGTGAAACCGTACCCGGTGAGGATACTGGCACCTTCAGTGAGAGTCCAGACGGCGTAGTATTTCGTTCGCTCGCAGGTGCCGTAAAGTTGAGCCAAGAGAACCCTAAATAAGAAAGAGCGGAGTTATTCGCGCACGTTCGAGGAGCAAGAGCACAACTAACCTTTTTATCCAAGTCTGCTCACCAAACCACGGAGTAACCATAACTGAATAGTTATTGGAGCCACCAAAGACGACGAATACACCGAGGAAAGCTAGACCCGTAACCATCTTGCGGTATCCGACACGTTTTCGTCCAGCGGGAAGACGACGGCCTCCTTGATGCTTGCCTGGAGTGGTAAAGGCGCGTTCGTTGACTAGGTTCATGTAGTCGGAGAATTCGAGCGATGGACCGACTAGGACACCGGGGAAGTAGAGCCTAGGAGAGAAAGAAGATGGATAATAGCAACGAAGAGTCAAGGGAGGAGACGTACGAATATCCGAGGAACTCGAGCAAAGAGGGAAACTCGCGGACGGATTTCTCTAATTGCCATTTGTCCAAATCCTATACATGTACATTAGTAAAACCAGTTCTGGATCAAATAATTACACAACATACCTTTTCATCTCGACGACCATCCCAGACGTTCCAAGCAAACGTCGTGAGCTTCATAGTAAGCACCATTTGGGGCCCAGTTACTTCCATCGTCTCGTAGCTAAATTCATAAATGACCCGTATAATGTGGCTGGATGGATGTAATTAGATACCAGAGAAGTTCGATTACAGGTTCCAGACACTTACTTGAACATTAAATGACCCAAGATGAACCTTTAAAAACAAACTTCCTGTCAGCCAAATCCAAATCCAAGTGGTAAGACGTTACTCACACAAAGATAAACCAAGGCATCTTCGAGCTCGAGCTAAACCTGGCAACAAAGTAGGTGACCAAAATATCCCCCAATAACTGCAGAAAGCCAGTATACATCCCCAACATGGGGAAAAAGTAGACTAAAGCGACGGCAATATTGAAGAGATGGCGCAAATTTGGTTTGGAAGCTGGAATGCGCACAAAGACGCTTCCGAGAGGGTAGGCAATTAGGAGACATGAGATGAGCTGAAAAGCGAAAGAGCAAGAAAAAAAAGTCAGAAAGAGAGAAGATAACGAATTCGACAATTCATCATCGAATGGTCATACGTTCATACCTTGACTTGGTCTATAGAAGCACCTACAGCGCCTGCTAAAGGCACAAATAACGCGTCCATGAGTGGAGTTGGTCGATGACGCGTCAAAGAACGCTTGATACACAAAACCTGAGTGAAGGAGAAGAAGAAGAAGAGTTGGGGACGCGCTTATCTGAAACCCCAAACGGAAATTTTCCATTTTGACACGTGTCGGACAAGCGCCCACTGCGCCACTTCAAGTAAAGTTCACCGCTTTGGACTCGAACAACAGTACTTGGCTAAAAAGATCTATTGCGAACAATATCTTGTTTCACTTGATCTGGCTTAAATTCACTACAGAAACCAATCAGTAAGAACGTTTCGCTCGACACGCCAGTTTTCGCTAGGAGCGCTCCACCTTGTTTGAAACAAGGTCCAGTGTCCACATTTGAGTTTTTTGGCTCAAATTTACTGCAGAGAACCAATAAGTAGAGATGCTCCTTGGATGCTCCTTGAACTTCACTAGAGTCTAGCACCGCCCTCTTGTCACAAACAATCACGTACAGTACACACAGCTCGAAATTGTTTTCTCTTCATGCTATTGTAGCCAATTAGGAACGTTAGATCTTAGCCTCCGACTTGGTGAAAGTTCCAACTGGGTTTTGGAAAAATCTCCTCTTGTACTTCCATGATTTCTATGACTTCTAGTGGCGGACAAAGTGCGCCTGAATCTAGATTTTCAAGGCCTTTGAAGAGAGGGGGGGCATGCTTAACTTGCAGGTACGTCTTAGCAATTATTCCTCTAGGTGTAATTACTGCACATTATACAGGCGTTTGAAAATTCGCTGCGATGGAGCGCGTCCTTGTGGCTCATGTCAGCGTAAGCCCAAGGACGACCCTTCTCGGACTCGAGCAATCGAAGACAAAATCTCACGATTAGAAGCTCGTATCCGAGAATACGGGTGTCCTGATTCTCCTTCTGTGGCGCACACGCCTTTGCATTCTCCCTACACTCTTCTGAAAAAGGACATCGATAATCATTCATTGGCTTCCATCAATCGGAAGAAGGGTGCTATAGCGCGCGAAGCGGGCAACGTCAAATTCAAAGCGGGCAACTTTGCTGGTGCAATTGAAGATTACGAAAAGGCTATTAAAAGCGACCCAGCGGACACACTAGCGCACAACAACCGCGCTGCTGCGTACACTGAACTTTTTGCTTTCATAGCTAGCGAGAACAAACGCCGCCGCGCGCGTGATACCCAATCCCGACGTGCGTAGTTCGCCAATCTGAGCGTAGACACTGGAAAATGATGTCCTTTTACTCCTGCTCTCCTCTAGCACTCAAAGTGATGACGGACGCGCCCCAACCTCCCACTCGGATGACAATATCTACGCCAAGCAATTTCATCTTCCCTGGCTCCCCTACCCTCTCGTCGGACAGTCCTTACTTTACTCCGTCTAATTCACTGTCTGAGCACTACCTTTCTTCCTCGTCATCATGTACAACACCGCCTCCGCTGATACGTGCTCCTTCTTCTCCCACATTGAGCAAGAACAACTTTAATCTTCTCAGCGACATTGAGCGTCGGCCAAAGAAGGGCAATGAGAACTCGGTGGATCCTAAAAGTATGCTTGATCCCCCTCGCCAACACGGCCACTCTGCTTCTGCTCCGACGGTTCTTCCTATTCCACACGAATCTATCCAAATCCCCGACCCACCGTGTCTCACGTCCTCTCTCCTGGCCACGATCAGCAGAGATAATGGTAACCCGGAGGATGTCATGTCGGATTTCGACCTCATGCCCAATAACGAGAATCACGAGGACAGCGTAAGGATCTGGGATGCTCCGACTGGGATATTGGAGCACGTAGATTCACAATCATCCAAGTCGTACGTACAGTTTATGCAGAATTGTTCGTAATTGACCCTTTTCCACATTCAGTGGTGCTTGTGCGCCTTGCAGAACTCTCAAAGCTCGCTATGAATTTAAGACAGACTCCGATCCCTGTACAAGGTGCTTGGAGGGTGAACATGAATGTGTGGTCCCTGGACAGAAGAAACGCTGCATCCCTCGGTAGGTGTTCTTCCCCTAGATTGTATATGCCAGCCAACCTTTGTATAGGGATTATCTCCCCGTAGATTCCATTTCTATACCTTCTCAAACCAGTTCTCAAGCGAATAAAGAAATAGGGAATGATACCATGATTCAAGATAGCTCCACGTCTGAAAAGGTCGTGCATGAGGATTTCGAGGACGAGGAAGAAGCTTTGAATGTGCATGCCACATCGCATGACTCTGAAAAGGACATGAATGATAATTTCGAGGATGAAACAGAATCTTTGGAAAGTGAACCTTGCCCTCAGGTAGATACTCTCATTTTTCATTTCCTTTGTCTATACCGAATGTTTTTTGCATACTCTTATAGCCTTCACTGCCCATCCCTAATGAGCTTAGTGCTGGGACCTTCTTCAGTGGGAGTCAAAATTTTACTATCAACGGTGGCGAATATCAGTCAGTCAACGGAGACAAGCATACAACTATCAACAACAAGCCAACTATTAACGTCTACAACATATATCCTGGAAATCACAGTTCTCCTCCCGTTCCTTCAAATCCTCCTGCAACCTCTTGCACTCCAACTTTCTCTAGCAAAAGGTGCCCCCGTCGTCGTCGTAGTCGCTGGAGCATAACTACATTCACGCATATGGTTTATCATCATTACCTCCCTGCAGTAATGCATTATCCCGTGCTGTGGACTGGATACGTTGTTCCCATATTTGTTTCCAGCTGTCCCTGGGCTTAAGTGCTCGGACTTATGGGTCGTGATACCTATGCAGAGAGCGAAGAGGAGCTGTATCTAATTTTAGCTTGTATAACATTCCTTCCATCCGCTGTCATAGAATCACCTTTGGGTCATCTTACCAACTTCCATCTCAAATATCTGCTTCTTCACCCTCTAGCAGGTTCGCTGTTTCAGTGATCATGTTTTCATCTTCATGACCGTCACGACCAGTATTTATTCTATGGTTTGCATTTCCGTTTCCGTTTCCACTTTCCATATGTAACTATGGTTTGCTTTTCGTTCCCCTTCCGCGTGGACAGTATAGTTTCGATTTCTGTTTCCCTTCCAACTCTCCGCATGAACTATAGTTTCGCTTTCCCTCTGAACTCTCCGCATGTACTATAGTTTCGCTTCCGTTTTCCTTCCAATCCCCCCGTGTTATAGTTTCGCTTTCCGTTTCCCTTCCTACTTTCCGTATGTACTAATATGTATGGTTTTATTCGTCATGATCCGTACTTACATTCACCAAGCTCCCCTTCACGGTTCCATTTGCGATAATGTTCTTCATCCGCGACCTGTATTCATTCTCGACGGTATTGCTTTCTGGTTTCTCTTCCTACTTTCCGCATGTTGTACGGTTTCTTTCGTTGTCATGATCGGTGTACTAATTCTGGATTCCACGTGGGCTACGGTTTTCTTCGTTGTCGCAGCACGATCGGTATACTTACTTTTATTACTACTTAACATAAAGAGAGAGATTCTCGATTTTTTAGTAGCTCTTGAGTAGCTTGGCAAATACTTACCTTGTATGTACTCTAGGGAAGAATGATTCTGGCATGCACCCGCAAAGCAAGACCCTCACTCTGACAGTTATAACAGTCAGGCCCATATGCATGCTTACACTCAATGTGCTTGAATAGTTCAGGAGGCTTTAGAGTGCGGGCCCGAAGTTTGCGCGCCTTGAGCCCGAAGTTATCTATAGGTCATGTGGGCTAACCTGCTTACCGAAAATGGCGCCATACTTTGGGCAGACTATTTCGGGCACAATCTTTCTCACAGGGTCAAAGCTAGAGTTATCTTCTCGGCTACTAAGTAAGTACGGAGTACGGAAAATCAGACGATGTAAAAACAAAACATGATCGAAAATCTCGTACACGCGTATTGGCGTTTTCTACAACAAATTAGCTTACTTACTTCCTACGCCGGATTCAGGTCAACGCTGGAACTTGAAACATGCTAGGTACATTGGTATTAAAGTTTATTTTCTCTGATTTCCACTGATCATCCCAGAAACCTCTCCGAGCAGGCCCTTCGTACTTCCTCATAGAAACTGTGTTAAAATACCTGAGCAACCATCTCAACTCTCGAGTAGATATTAAGATATGTTAACATTAAGTACTCACGTTCCTTCACACTGCGAACATTCAATCTTCAGATCCACAGCAAGCAATTCCTACAACGCCTGCAAGTAGTGAGCCCGAGTAAGCCATTTATAGACAAAGTATGTGCGGTATTAGTAGGAGAATAGAACGTACAGGGAGGCTCCTATTGACATTTTTCATAGCAATAGTCAGCTTAGGTTTCATTCGGACATTGGAAGTCAACCAGATCTCACCTGTCCACCTACAAATAGGTAGATATGTAGTGAAGAACAATCAGCGAATCAAAGAACTTGTGAAGACCAAAACACTTACAAGTCCGGGGGATTGCAACAGTACGACGCTCAGAGCTCGGCATGGCTTGTACAGTCATAACGCTAGCTTGGATGAACAAGAGCATGGCAACGACGACCACAAAGTTGGAGAAACGGGACATGCTAATTGGCTGTTGTTCAAGTTATGTCAAGAATTATGAATATGGATGGATGGTGGTAGTTGTTACTTCGGGGACTTGAAGCACCTTTATACAAGAGCAATGAGAGGATACTAAATTAGGGACAGCCCACCTTCAATTGAAAACAAAATACATTACTGTGAAACACTGACTGAAATATTTAGGCAACCGGATAGAACCAAGTAATAACGACCGGCAGTGTCCAATTTGACGATGTGAGGATATAATGAATTCTTACTGAGGTAGAGTAATGTACGGGAAGCCCGCGCAGCTCCCGTAGGATTCCTCAGACATCATTGATGCCAACGAAGTATGCTCGGACCCTTTCATCACTATCGTTATTAGAAATTTTAGTACCGAATAGCCGTCGGTAAGATATTTCTAGGGGATTTATCCATATCTTAATACAGGTGTACATAACTATATTGCTGCGATTCATTCTTCAGAGCCACCAGATCAACGGGTAGTAAGTACTCGGGAGTACTAGTTACATTTTATCATTACACCTTTGGTTTCTTGCAGGATAACAGAGTCATTATGTGGCAGTCAAGCAGCGGGAGTGCACGGGCGGATAACCGATTGCAGCGCAAGTGGTGACAGGGAAAGAGGGAATGGGAAACAAAATCAGTAGAACGCTACCTCTCGTACTCAAGAATTCATCCTATGAGTCTACAAGATCTATATCATATCTACTTCTTGATTTTCTCATGGACTACAAGAACTCATCTTATAAGCACGCTCGTTATTTCAACTCGGATAGTGTTTTCATATCAAGACCAATTTATTCTACGGAAGTTTGCATTTCCGTTTCCCTTCCCACTTGTGCATGTACGTACTATGTTTCCCTCATTGTCATTATTCAATTTATTGGTATTTACGGTCTTCGAAAAATCTCTTCCTACTTCAAGTCTGCAAGCTGTACGGTTCCTTTAATTGTTGTGATCGGTGGACTACGGTTCACGTTTTCGCAACATGAATCAGTATAGTACTACTAAGTTTAGATAGTTACTAGATACAGTATGTCCGCCAACATGGAGAGAAAATTTCAGTAGCTCGACAATACCTTGTTAAATTTTAGGGTATTTAGAGGAAAGAATGATTTTGGGGTGCACACTGCAAAGAAGATTCTAACAAAGGGCCTCAGTTGGACAGTACACTCGAACCCATGCTTAAGACGTGCACAAAGTTCAAAGTTACATTGCGTCATGGGCTTGAACCAAGGCTTGAACAGTTCATCTACGTACACATATCCGTATGGATCGTCAGTTTGTCGTCAGTGTATAACGAGTTTGCTTAGACTATCGATCCTCATCATTCAATAGCATCGAAAATAACTTATTCTCATATAGCTCGGAGAAGCTCTTTATGAGAGGCTCGTTGTCTTCTATATTGTGTTGAGATGAGCGGCTACGACAACAAAGGCAATGACAGTGGGCATGAAACACACATTCCCATCTCATTGAAGAGAAGAAGTTGAAGAAGCTTCGTTGTCCAGGTATATAGCACCACAGTTCAGTAGAGCACTTAATGCTTCCGAATCTTTCGTTCGAGCTGCCACTGTGCATCTTCAAGTTTTATTGATATTGTATCAGCGGAATGGCAAAAGTATATGTTGCTACCGCGCCTGAAGATGTTGAGATAGAGGACGTAGACAATGATGAACCCAAACCAAAGAAGGAAGCGGAAGCTGTGAAGAACAAGAGGATGGCGGAAAAAAAATCCCGGACACCGACTCCTCTTCGGACCGCTACCCGAACGTTTCCGCAAAGTAATCGGCTTTGCGAATTCCTTCAAGACGAAAATGTAGATAGCGTCTCGTAGCGTAGAAAATACATTATTTTGAGCTACAGAACCTCCCCCATTTTCGACTACTCTGAACCGATTGACGCGCTTAAATTACGTGAAAACGTTGAGTTGATGTGGCAAGAGCCGTAAATATTTCAACCACGACGTCAACCAGCAACCGCTTGCGCCTGCAACGCGCTAAACGTTGGCCAGACGTTGTAGTCGGCATCCAATACCCTCTTGTTCAATAATATCACTTATAATATGTCTTTTTTGCGCTCGGGATCGCTGTCACCTTCATTTCCAACCTCAGAACTTCTTTCACCATTCAAACTTCGAACGCGTCGATTACAACGCGCCAATCACTTGCTTAATGACTCTGAAACGACTCTAAATGCCTCTAATCCTCGAAACGAATCTCGATCTCCACTCGGAGCTAATAATTCACTGCCTGTTCCGCCAGCATCTCCAGCACCAGCATTAACATCTCCTCCTCTTTCTTCTACTTTTATTCCTGGTACGGTGAATTGGGCTATTGCTCTTTTTAATGAGGGTGGTATACAGAGCTCGACAGACATGAATTGCCGTGTCGTGCTCGAGTGTCCGGCTTGCCATACGAAAGTCAAAACCAACTTGGTTAATGATGGACCAATAGCCGGAAAATCCAGGTTTTTTCATTCTTTATCTCAACACTGGGGGCAGAAATCATGTCGGAAAGCCCAAGGACGACTCTCTAAAGAAAATAACGACCATATCATTCACGATTCGCCGAAATCTTCTAATCGGCCACCACACTCTTTTAGTTCTTCTGTATCAACAATTAACTCATCCGGTTCTTCTCATATGTACGTGTTTCTTCTGGTTTAATTATTCTACTTTCTAATATCCACTTCCAGTCTCTCCGACTCTTCTGCTCGATCGTATTCAGCACCTACAGAGGGTTGTTCTGGAGTCCCAATTCACTGGAATAACCCACTAGGTCCTTTCAACTTGACATTTCCCTGGCCTCGAATTGGTCCTGGTCCTGATTCCTTGCCATTCTGGGTTCGCATTATCGATGAGGAGCATGACATCCGAAATGCCAAATCAAAAAAATGTCAGGGCGAAGATTCCGCTACCGTTCCATGTCGTGAATGCGAAGGAATACCGTCGATAATTTCCCAGCTTCTAGACCAGGCGACAACATTCAAAAGTCATATGCGGTATAGCCTTCTCAGCAGCGCTCAATTGGTCATGGTTATCAATGACCAGCAGAAGGATCTGAACACTTGGAAACTCAAGGTACGTTATATTCTTGTATAGTTGAAATGGTACTAATCAAGCAATAAATTCTTGTCAAATTGCCCATTCTTTGTCTCAATTCAGCAATACAAGACTGTCGCCAAGGGTAGTATCACTAACCCCATGCGAAATGTACCAATATTCTGTCAACTCTGCCCTGGCGACACTCTTGCATCGAAACCTGTCATCTGGCGCTACAACTACATGCATCATGTTCGCGTTACTCATCCCTCATATGCCTGCCCTGGCATCCCAGTCAATGGTCAAGTCCGGACTCGACTTCCGCATACTGTTTGGACTGATATGGAGATTACGGCCGAGGAACAGAAAGCTGCGAGGATTCCAGAGACACACAGAATTCCTTCTTTCAGCGAGTATGAACCAGCCAATGTTAACGATTCAGTCGATTCTGCAGTAGGACGGAAACGGACCAAGAAGGCTGGTATCCCCAAAGAAAAAACGTCAAAAAAGCAAAAAATTTGATTACTATTACCTACAGATGTGCTCGGTATGCTACTGCTATGACTACCGTATGATAGAAGTATGTTTTCCTATGATAAAGCTTGAATCGAGCAAGAATAACCAGAATCGAGTGAAATTGCGGTAGGGCTCGGGTCGATCGGCCCACTAGTCCGATCATCCCACGGGAGGGGGGGGGGTCTTCGATCTAAGCGGAGTTAGTGTCCGGAATTAACATTCCGCCATCCTCTTGGTGAAGAAAGTTGGCAGTGATACTTACAAGAAGCGCGCGCTTGAGCAGGCTTAAAAGCACTATTAGCAGGCTTGAGAAGGATATCACCTTCTTGACCGACCTGGGAGGCAAATGTACATGCATCTCAACGGGTGAATTTGCGCTCACATATTCTTTGTTAGCTCTCTACTTTGAACAAGGAAAATACGACAAAGCCATAGAGACCTGTGAAAAGGCTGTTAAGGGAGGTCAATCCGTAAGTCAGGTGGTATTTTGATTAAAAAGATCTATTGTGCTACAAAAGAAAACGAAACGTCGACCCGCTTTCTTCCTACACATCTACAGATCATCAATATTTCTTGTTCGGTTCAGTCGTCCATCGTCCTGATCGGGCACACTCGATTTGAAGCTCCACTGTCCAGTCCATCTATTCTATTTAAGTATGTGAATTCCTCCGATTTCAGAGCTTATTTCTTCTTGTGGTTTCCACCATTCCATTTCCAATCCTATATTTGGGATAGAAGCACGGGGACGAGCGCTAGGCTTGCCAAATAGCTGTTGACTATTGCTGTTGAATGATTGATTGCTATTGCCGTAACTTCCAAGCTCGAACACTGGCTGAGCGCCCATAAGTATTGCTTGTTCGTGCGTCTGTGCGTTGTTCGTTCCTCAGTAAAACGTCACGATGACGACGCGGTTGTTTGTGTACTGGTACTTGCAAAAAAACGGAAACGGAGGGCAAACATCGAAAGCAATGCAAAACGATAACTAGACGACGAAGACAAAACTTGAGAGAGAGAGACGACGAAAACTTGACAACTTGGGAAGAGTTTGAACTATTGAAGAGGAGCGTTCCTTCCAGTCTTCTTTTGTAAGTAAATGATTTCAACAACTTGAACGACGATGACGACGATGCGACACGGTCCCGCGGTAAAGGCTAGCGATTAATTCTCCTTGTTCCTTCTTAAAAATTTGCCATTGCCATTGCCATTGTGCCTTTCACCGACGGACGGCATCTGCCTGATGGAGGGCTTACCAGCGCGCGTCAACTGCGGGCGGGGGTGCCTCGTACTCCCTGGCAGGACGAGATGGGCTACTGCCACGAGGAGGACTGCGAGAGTAGCTCCTGCGACGCCTATACTCGGGAGAGTACCTTCCACTTCTAGACGGAGGCGGGCTACGACGTTCCCGCCAGTCCCTCGCATCCCTAGAGTCCCGACCATAGTAATCACGGTCGCGGTCCCTGCGGTCCCTGTCACGATACGAGTCGCGAGTTGATTCACGATAATAGTCCCTATCGCGGTCGCGCTCACGGTCACGCCCACCTCCGCTGCTACTGCCGGCGTAGTTGCCCTCGCGAGTTGCACGACGATGACCCATGTATTCTCCGGGAGTGGGAGCGTGAGGACGGTCGGTAACCGAGTAGTCCACACGAATGCGTCGGCCGTTGAGATCCTGCAGAATAAGTAAATGAATAAGAATCAAGGAAAAAGTAGAGATAAAATTCGCTCACAACTCCGTTCAATTCTTGAATGCAACGAGTTGCATCTTCGACAGCAGACATTCTGATGAAACCAAAGCCTCGAGAGCGGTCAGACTGCAAAACCAAGGGTGAGAAAAGCGACAACACTAGGAGAAGAATAATACTTGCACGTTGGTCATAAACAATGGTAACTTTTTCAACACGACCGAATCGGCTGAATTCTTCATCAAGGTCGCGTTCTTGGGTACGAATACTCAATCCGAACACTCCCAAGACATTAGAGGGGTTCGGCGCCTTCAACTGAATGGTCATCAATCACTAAATGCATGTATTGCAGAGCCGACATACAATTGGAGCATGAGCTGGCCTTCCTTGGAGCAGCACCAGCAGCAGCTGGTGCTACAGCAGGAGCGGGAGAGCGTCGATGGTATGGGCTTCTGTAGCCATTTTCTCTTGGAGGACTGCGAGATCTGGAGCGACCTCGTGGAGGCAAGTCTCCAGGTGGACCAGGAGGAGGAACTGGGTCGTTGTAATCTTGCGAATACGGGTCTGGTGGGAGATTGGGGTTTTCGCCGTACTAAAAACCAAGTCAGAAAAGGCAGAAATTTACGCGCAAACACTGACCATTTTAATCCGCCAAGTAAGCTGTAAGTCGTGGTTCAAAGCAAGTTCAGGCGGAGTTTCAAAAAGCCATGAGGCTGAATCTCGAGTAGAGCGTGTGAACTTGCTGACCAACAGCTGGATAGCCACACAGCCACGGCACTTAGCGTTAGATTTCAACTTTTTACCGCCAAAAGACCTCCTCAAGATGGTCAGTCGTCGTCGTTTACTGCTGGAATGGGGAGCTTATTTTTTTTTAACGGACTTAGGGAATCGACCTCTACCGCCCACCACGTCAAAAAGGGCCACAGAACCGCTCCCAAGAGTGAGGATCCTTACTTGCTTTTGCTAGTCAAGGTGCGTTCTTAAATATCGATCAAGAATTAAATCTAACGCTTTTATTTCCAGCTCTACCGATTCCTCGCTCGCAGGACCGACTCGAGCTTCAACAAGGTCCATAATCGCGGATTTTACAAAGATTAAATCTAACTTGTATATTCAGGTTATTCTCCACCGCCTCTTCCTCTCCAAAATCAACCGCCCTCCTCTGTCCCTCTCCCGAATTGCCAAAGAGACCGCGAACACACCTGATCTTTCCTCGAAGATCATCGTCCAAGTCGGCACCAGTAACGGATGACATTCGTCTCGCGGTGGTGCCCAAAATGACCATCGCCGCTTTGCGGTTCACCCAGTCCGCCAAGGAGCGTATTCTCAATGCAGGTGGTGAAGTGTTGACCCTTGACCAGCTCGCTATGAGGGCACCGACTGGTTCCAACACTGTTCTACTTAGAGGACAGAGGAACACGCGTGAGGCTGTCAAGCACTTTGGCATGGGTGAGTATCTTTGCCAGACCTTTTTGAGCGTTATGCTAAACTTTTATAGGTCCCCACAAGCACAAAAAGCCATACACCATCTCCAAGGGTCGCAAGGTGCGTTCTAATCGTTTTCTCACTTCTATCTTATTCCCAATATACGTCCGTATCTCTAGTTCGAGCAGGCTCGTGGTCGCCGAAAGTCGCGTGGTTTCAAGGTCTAAGGACAGCTGGTCAAGCTGGCAGGGGACTGGTGTCGAATTTTATGCAATATGCCATGGTACTCTCTACTTTACGCTATGTTACAATGACCCATCCCGTATGCTTGGCGCAGAAAATATAACATCGACGATGATGGTATTTGCCTGGGTGAACTCTGTAATTCTTGTACTGACTACATAGTTCGTGCACGCTAGTCATGATCACCTTTATGCACGTCTACGGGCTCGCGATGAAAGGTCGTGATCTGAAATTCCAGCTTTCTCTACGATGCTTCCCTCCTGCTCAACTTACGACTTGCACTGCTAAGGATGGTCAACGGCGATCGTGATGCTAATCTAGCAAAGTATAGCTCAGTTCAGTGACGACTGATTCTCCAGCGGATGCATCGACGCCTGTTTGCCAGGATAGCGAATCACTAGTACTCAGTAGTCTTGCCTCTTGAACGACATTTCCCGGGCTTCTTCTCAATATCATGGTTTCCTCGTCGCGAAATCCTTTTTTTTGACAAATCGTATGGTAGGCCATGCCTACTCTCAGAATGATATTGTCTCTTGGTGCCTCGATAACGATATATATCGATGGATGAAAGTCTTCTTTTAGACTATGTATCCATCTTCGCTGGTGGCTTCTTCCACCTGTACTCCATGCTATCTGTCGATCCAAATCTGGATCTGGATGTACGTGTGGCAAGAACGTCTACGCTGGTTTTGAGGAGAGCTTCCAATGTTCGATTTCAATCGCTCTGTTAACTTACATAGGCTTTACTGATTAATTCTTAGCAGTGTCTTCTGGAGCTCCCACATGCTTGAGTATCTACTGCTCAACGCCTTCATACGTTGCCTCAGAAATCTTTACGCGATAAAACCTGCCTTGATGATTGTCGACCCTTTGTTTTTAACCTGCTACCATTCCTCGGTCAGGCTCATGCTCATTCTAATTCAGGGTTCCAGGTTATTGAAACGAAGAGCTTGCCCGTCGAAAATCCGCATCTCCAAATGCCTTTATCTCACTCATCGAGACTAACGAATACGTCAAAGACGTACGATGGAATTTACTCATACGACTGCAATGGTTTAGCAAGTGAAATTATTGTTTGTCTTGATAAATGCTGTTCATTTCTCAAGGTTTTTCCTCTCCAGACTGAAGTGCAGTTTAGCGCAAGAGAGGATAGACCAAGACGCCCGTCGCTATGGCAGACTTGATGAACAAAGTCGCCGCTAGTCGGTTTCCAGCGCGCCAGCAGTGGCAAGTACAAAGTCGAAATTGATTTGACTGTTCACCCTGCCCTGATTAATTGATATATAGCTCTCTGTCGCTCTTTCATGAGGAATCCTCTAGCAGTACTCGCCCAAAGGAAGTGAAAGGTCGATTTCCAAAATTCCCAACCGCTTCCGGACCTTTTCCGCTATAGCTAATACAACGTGCCCCGACGCGCGCTGGAACTGGAACTGGCATATGATAACAAGAGACTTAACTTATACCGGGAGCATCGGTCGATTTCCAAGTGCTCTATAGTGAGTGATATGAAAGCACCCCAAATCCCACCCTGGCCAGCATTGTACACTGGCTCCTTAACGCCATGGCTCTCAGACAGCGAAAATGGTGAATCGGTCATGAGATGCGAATTTACTGTACGAAGAACAATATTCTTTGGTGAGCTGCTTTGCACAATACTATGACGTTGTATATTTCAACATTTACCCTTGATCTCCCCTCAGACGGTATATGTATAAATTTCGGCCTATGCTGCGATTGTCGGACCCCACCCAGGCCACTTACTGTTCTCCCCCACACCAGGGAACATTGAATTCATAATGTCAGGCCTTCCTGCAGCAGAGCAGGCCCAGATTAATACTTCACTTGGCGCGGTGGTGAGTCCCTTTGAAGTGAATCTAAATGTGAGGAAGCTAATGTAGTCAACAGGTTGTCAGCAACTACCTCTCGGTTCGTATCAGTCTCTAATCGCGCATGAATTGGGCTCAAATACACTGCTATTGCAGTACCTAACGATGGGTATCGTGCTTTCTGCCAGTCAGTGAACTTACATCGACCCTCACATCCATGGTACTTATGCGAAGCCTTTCACCAGCATGGACCTATTTCTCGAAGTTCCCCTCTGATCCATGGTACTTCAAAGTCCCAGTTATTCTGTGTGTCGGCTTGTGCATAGCTGACACTGTTGCAACCGGTTGGTGTCATCGTTGTACTAATCTGAGCTTCGAGCCTACTGATATTTTCGCAGGTATGTTGAGCTATGACTGGGCCGTTACAAATTATGCGAGTGAGTCTTCGGAGCCATTCTATTGGTAACTTACTAACCACATTTGCTCTTCAGATCCGACCGCATTGGGGTTCATCCACTGGTCGCTCCCCGCTGAAGCTTTCTTCTTGTGAGATAGTGGCTGTATTTGTTGCGCGTTGTCACTAATCGTTAGCTGATGACCCCTTGCAGGTCAATGTGTGGTCTCATTGTACAGCTCTTCTTTGCGTGGCGCCTTTGGGTAATGTCCTTGAGAAAGAACTGGATTTTGCCTACAGTGGTAGGATGTCTCTCCGTAATGGGCTGGTGTAAGGGATTTCGCTTCTCGTCATCTAAAAAACGCGTAAATATCTTTGAATCTTCACAGGTACCATGTGTTGGGTAGTACAAGTTTTATCAACACACCATCTCATCATGGATTTCGGCCTCCTTCTGTAAGTACTTCATCTGTGATGAGCTACCTTAACCGCTAAGTTCTAACTGGTCGTCAGACCTGTGATCTACATATGGCTGGGAGGTTCCGTGTAAGCTGTTCTTTATTGAGATTTACAAGTTCTCGAGCTAAATGTTCAATAGAGGCGCGGATGTCATAATCACAGGCTCAATGATCTACTACCTTGACCTCCGCTTCCGAGGCAAGCGCCAGACTGACCATGGTTACCATGCCCCGCAGTACGTTTGGGATACTATCCATTGGGCGCCTCTGCTTACTTTCTTTTTCATCAGACGCTTCCGTAGAATCATTGTCCGCACCGTGGAATGCAACCTTCTGTCCCTTCTCGCTCAAGCCGTCGCTGTTGGTCTGTTCAATCAGAGCAGAGTCGGATTTTGGTTTGGTACGTCCAGTTCAACCTCAAGTTGAATGCTATTGACCCTCACTTTGCTTCGGTAGTCATTACAGACATGACGCTTGCCAAAGTGTACACATTCTCACTACTTGTTTCCTGTATGATTTCTTTTCTTCCTCTCTCTCTCTCTCTCTCTCTCTCTTCTGAACGTGATTATTTCCTTCCTTATTCTACAGTGAACAATCGTCAAACTGACAATGGCCTTGGGATCAGCAAAAAGAGCGTTTCTTCATACAGAGGTGATGTAGAGTTAAATGCTCTCAGCGATCGCCGCACCAGCTCCCATCCAGGCACCCAGGTCTCACTTCATATCCAGTTAGTCCATACACTTATCCGCTGGGTCTGCGAATTTTAACTGAGTATTCCTAATTAGACGAGAAATAACCAGCGATTGGCAAGGGCAGCCTGAAACGAAGGAACCTGCGTTCGATGACGATGAATGTACTAAATCTCAGGGGTTGCCACCAGTATGAGGCATTAGATATTTCGTCGTGCTTCAGATATACCCCATCCCGCGCGAATGAGCCATCTGCAAGCGGTATTGCAGTTGCGGCTGTGGGAGGCAGTCGCTGATTGGCCCCATGTGTAGTTATTCTGCTATACTTGTAGTTAGTCACCTTCGTAATAGATACCACACTCCCAGTCACTTCCGGCAGTTTCTCTACAGAGATCCCGTTGCTTAGTCTGAGCCTCAGGACGGTACAACTTGCAGGCAAGTATTTAGTCGAACGTTAGTATCGAAAAATGAGTCCGAGTGTCTGCGTCTGCTCCTCCTGTATAATTAGCATCGAATTTCCTTTCCTTTTTGTAGTCATATTGATATGCAGCTGCTTAAGTGCTCCACGAAATTGCTAACCTCACCAAGCACCTGTACCATTCAAAGTTCAAGGGAAAACACGAACCATGATTCCAAAGTGCATATACTGTCTAGCTACAAACATAAGTTCACTCAGTCTAGTCATCTTCACAAGCTCTGGACGCTCAGTCAGTCAGTAATGCAAACACTCCACTAGCGAGATAGATACAGACGATATGAGAGAAATGTAAATGTACCTGGCATGTTTCAAGTTCCAGAGTTGACTGAATCCGGCGTAGGAAGTAAGTAAACTAAACGCCAATACGCGTGTACGAGATTTTTTGTTTTACATCCTCTGATTTTCCGTATTTACTTATATAGTAACCGAGAAGATAATTCTAGCTTTGACCTTGTGAGAACGAAATGCTGCAGAGCTTTACAGCATCAACTCATAAATAGCAATAGGGACAAGACGGCGTATTATGCACCAAGTGCAAGGCAATTAAATATGTACATATTTCCCGGCCTCGTAATTCATTATTAATCAAGTAGAAAGAGCTTCGATATGACTATACATATTTCCTCTGCTTAGCCTCTTTGCCTAGCTGGTTCTCGATGATCGCATTGTAACCAATGAGGCGCAATTCAGTTTTCGCAATGTATATCCCTGTATCCTTCGACATATTCAGTGCCATTTGCGCATTGGTCTGAATGTCCTTGCGTCGAAGCGCTTTCGCGAAATTGAATAAGTAAAGCTTCGTCTGTGGGGAAGTTTACATAATTGTTCAGCGAATGGATATTTGAATGACTTACCTCCTCTGGGAGCAAATCATATTCACTATATGCCATTCTACAGCTGCCACCGCTTTCATATTCTCCCAGATAATAGAGTTCTCCGGCGGAGCTGTTCTGGAGAAGTACATGACCTTTCCATCCGCTTTTGAGTTTTGCCAGATTGCAGGAGAGATCATTAGCGCTCTTCGAGACTGTGATAAGCGTCCGGTTGTTGATATTTGGGTATGCAAGCAGCGTTTCAGGGACCCTCAAAACATGATAGTGTGTTTCTGTCACGGGGCCGATAACCTAGGAACATAATGTTGGTAAAATAAGAGTGACCGTCATGGAAATGCTTACCTCCAGACACAACGCGTTGACAGCTCTCTTCATGGGTTTGGGTAGTTTTGAGCACACTGGCTTCAAAGATTCTACAGTGAGACACTGCCACACAAGATGGTCGGTATCGCAAGGGATGCCATCCAAAAACTCGGACATGAGCTGCTTAGTGGACAGAGTGACCGCAACATTACCATTTTGCTGGTGTAAATCTACCGTTTCGGAAGAATCGTATTTTAGGATTGGTTGGGTTTCCTTTGAAGATAAAGGGAATGAGATACTCATAGCGACACAAGAAGAAATCCAAGTTGGACTCACGTTCTTGTCCGCGTCCGAAGCACGACTCTCAATGCGCATCGCTTCTTTGTCTGACCAGGCTGAGATTACAATCTCTGTGCCGCAACTCAAGACCTTCTCGAGCTCACCGTCGCGATTTCTCTGCGATACAGCTGAGGCTGCATAATCCAATCCACAGGGATCTACTTCAAGCGAATCATCACTGGTAGCACACTAAAAGAATATGTCATGTACTTTAACAGTTTCAACTTAGACGAGCTCGAACTTACATTGGGAATGGGACAGTTGGTGGCACAGGGGCGGCCGATAGCACTACTAGTACCAGAGCTATCAATATCACTCTATAAAGGACATGGTAAGCGATTGCAGCAAGGCGATCCAAACACTCACAAAAGAAATACTTGTATATCCGTCTGAATCTGACTCTTCCAAAGCCACTGCTATACTTGTGCTCAGACTGGGAACTCTGTCGTTGATTAGCTGCTCTGGTTCAACAGAAGACTCAGATAGATTTGTGAAACCTAGAGCAGTTCGCAAGTCTGCACGAGCAGCTTCCAGTTGACTTGCCATGGAGTCATTCTCAGTCTGGAGAGCCACTAGTTCTTGTCCGATGATGCTCGAGAATCGCAGGTGCCACTGCGAGCAACTCTGTTGAAAATCGTCGAGGTGCCTTTCTGTAGCACGAAGCGCCTCGAATGACGCAGTATTGATTTTCTAAACATAAACAAAGTTTCTAGACTTGAGAGAATGAAAGAGTCAGCTTCTGATTTGGGTACACACCTTTGTGAGCTCGAGCTCCTTTCGCACTCGAAGTAGCTCTTCGCCTTGCTGGCGGACGAGATCAGCTACAAAATTCACGTCTAAGATTCCAACTTTGTCGGAGGACATTTCTTCAGTGGTGTTGGTTCAAAAGACAAAGAATTGCAAAAGCGCAGTGAAGCTTTGACGATAAGCTTTGCTGAGTTCTCCCACAGACCATGCCGCCTCCATTGAGTACCATATTTAGTGAACCTCGGCGTCGAGTTTAAAGGAATGATCATGAGCCTGCAAAGGTATCTTGGTGTGCTCATGGAAAGAAAGAGAGTAAAACGTTATTGAATCAAACCGCCGATCCGTGACGTCACGCGTCAAGACACGCTTTTCACAATAAGTACAGCTGTTTCGAAAAACGGACTAAGAGCCCCAATAGAATTGATTGCGTTCGTCACCTCAGGATTTTGGAGGTGACCTCCGCGAAACAGCTGTAAATACTCTGGTCAGAGCGCGATTTTATATCCAGAATATTCAATAACTGCCAGGGTTATACTACATACAGGCCTAAACTATAATACGGGACTACAGGAATAAGCTATTGCTTTCGAGCACGGTGTCAACAATGTGAAGTTGCCGATTGTTTCCTGTATTGTATCCAACGCAGTAGAAATGTTCTTTTACGAAACTGCATCCTAACCAAATACATGTACAACATTCAAAGTCTGGGGAAAAAATTATACTGTATAGTTAAATATATAAGTTCAGCCATTGTGATGCGCTCAGGCTAGAACCCACTGAGTTCATGGTTCGGTTGCCGTCGCGGTGTGATGAAAGTAAACTCAGTCAAATCATCTTCGGAAGCTCGAGTAGGCAGTAGCACGAACATCCCACTGGCGAGACAAAGGCAAGAACGAACTTTAAAAAATTGCATACAGAAGATATGAGAGAAACGTACTTATGTTACATGTAACCGAGAAGATAACTCTAGCTTTGACCTTGTGAGAAAGATCAAGGGAAAGATTGTGCCAGAAATGGTGAAGAGCTTTCAAAACGTCAACTAATAAATAGGGTCAAGATGGCGTATTGTACCCCAAATACAAGGCTATAAAGTATGTACGTATTTCTCGGTCTTCGTGTAAATCAAGTGGAAAAAGCTTCGATACGATTACCATGCATCTTTCTCCTGCCTAGCCTCCTTTCCTAACTGGTTCTCGACGATCGCACTGTACCCAATGAAGCGCAATTCAGTTTTCGCAATGTATATTCCGGTGTCCTTCGACATATCCAATGCCACTTGCGCAATGGTGTGAATGTTCTGGGGCCGAAGCGCGTTCGCCAAATTGAATATGTAAAGCTTCGTCTGTGGGGAAGTTCAAATAAACAGACTGTCCAGCAAATGAAAGTTATATATGATTGACTTACCTCTTCTGGGAGCAAGCCATATTCACTGTATGTCATTCTACGACCGCCACCGCTTTCATACTCTCCTAGATAATAGAGTTCTCCGGCAGAGTTCATTGGCTGGAGAAGTACATGACCTTTCCACCCGCTTTTGAGTTTTGTTAGATTGTAGGAGAGATTATTAGCGCTCTTCGAGACCGTGATGAGGGTCCCGTTGTTGATATTGGGGTATGCAAGCAGCGCTTGAGGGACCTTCAAAACATAATAGCTTGTTTCTGCTGCGGGGCCGAGAGCCTAGGAACGTGATGTTGGTGAGATAAGGGTAACCATTATAGCAATGCTTACCCTCAGACACAACGCGTCGACAACTTTGTTCGTGGTGTTGGTTAGTCTTGAGCACACTGGCTTTAAATATTCTACAGAGAGAGACCTCGCAAGATGGTTAACATGGCGCGGGATGCCATCCAAAGACTCGGACATGAACTGCTCAGTGAACGGATTGACCGAAACGTCGTCATTTTGCTCGTCTAAATCGACCGTCGCTGCTTCGGAAATATCGGATTTTGGGGTTTCCTTTGAAGATAGAAGGGATGAGATACTCATAGCGACACAATAAAAAATCCTTGGACTCACATTCTTGTCCGCGTCTAAAACACGAGGACGCTCAAGGCGCACTTCTTCATCTGAGATCAAGATCTCCGTGCCTGCATGTGACACCTTCTCCTCGTCGCGATTGCTCTCCGATACAGTTGAAGCTGCATAATCCAACCCACAAGCACCTACTTCAAGCCAATCATCACTGGCAGCACGCTGAAAGGATGTGTCATGTACTTTAGTACTTTCAACTTGGACGATTTTGATCTTACATTGGGGATGGGACAGTCAGTGACATCGGGGCGGCCGATAACACTACTAGTACTAGAGCTAGCGATATCTCTCTATAGAGGACATCGTAAGCGATTGCAGTAAGGAGATCCAAACACTCACAAAAGAAATACTTGTGTATCCGTCTAAATCTGACTCTTCTGCCGCTGCTATACTTGTGCTCGAACTGGGAGCTCTTTCTTCGATTGGCTGCTGTGGTTCAACAAAAGACTCTGATAGATTTGCGAAATCTAGACCAGTTCGCAGGTCTGCACGAGTAGCTTCCAATTGACTTGCCATGGAGTCATTCTCAGTCTGGAGAGCATCTAGTTCTAGCCTGATGTTTAAGAATCGCAGGCGCCACTGCGAACAATTCTGTTGAAGATCCTCGATGTGCCTTTCTGCAGCACGAAGAGCGTCGATTGACGCAGCATTGACTTTCTGAACATACACAAAGTTTAGAATGAAATCAGCTTTTGATTCGGGTACACACCTGTGTGGTCTCGAGTTCCTTTCGCAATCGAAGTAACTCTTCGCCTTGCTGGCGGACGAGATCAGCTACAAAATTCACGTCTGAGATTCCAACTTTGTCGGAAGACATTTCTTCAGTGGCGTTGGTTAGAAACACCAAGAGTTGCAAAAGCGCAGTTAAGCTTTTTCCAAGGTCTTACACAGGCCATGCCGCCTCCACGAGCTCAAAGGAATAAGCCGATTGCAAGGTATCTTGGTGTGGTTCATGAGAGAAAGAAAAGAAAAATAAAACGTTATCGATCTGTGACGGCACGCGTTAAGACACGTTCACAGAGCGCGACTTTACTGTACATCCAGAAATTTTCAGCAACTGTTATACTACATACAGACTTTTAAAAAAACAATAATATGAGACCCCAAGACTAAGCTATTGTTTTTGAGCGATGTGAAGTTCGCTGATTAGCTCTCGCTTGTTTACTGTACAGAAGTTTTAATAAATATATATTTCAGTCATCATAGTAGGGAAATCTACCACACTACTACGGGCGTATACCGATCGCGTTGTGACGACGAAGAAAATTGTAGCCCACGCGGAAGCCAGAATTAGAGGAAATGGGGAAAACGACATGGTGAACATGGTTCACACCGATCATGACAACGAAGGGAACCGTATGTCATGTGGAAAAAAAAAGGAAAGCAAACTGTAAGAATACGGGCCGTAGATGAAGAACACTATACTGTGAATGTAAGTACCGATCATGACGACGAAGGAAACCGTAGTACATGCGGAAAAGGAAGGGAAACAAACGCAAAATGTAAGTAGAATAAATACAGGTCGTGACAATCATGAAGATGTAGAATACTACCGTTGAAAACGGTGAAGGGAGATAAGCACAGATCATGCTAGAAGCTGAGCCCTCGGAGGCTATGAGAAAACCAGGAAGCAGATATTCGAGATGGAAGTTGGTTAGGATGACTCAAGTCCATACCCATAAAATCGGAGGAAATGAGAATGTTGCAGGATGAACGAGGATCAGACAAAGACCTTAATTGGTCCAGTGTCCAAATGCGGGGATGGATGGAAGACTGAGAAAATAAATATATATAAGAATACGCATATGCGCAATGGAGGGGATATAAGTTAGGATGCATGTCAGAAGTGGAGGGAGAGAATGAAAAAAGAAAGAAAGAATAGTGGGTCGCAGTGAGTCTAGGACAAGGGATGGAAGGAAGGAATGTTATCCAAGCTGAAGTTGGAATGTTGGAGAGGAGATCGGGAGCCATAACCACCTCTCTTCACAGGTCCTCATTCCTCTGACGTAGATATCATGACCCATACGTCCAAGAGCACTTATGGCCAAGGACAAGCTGGAACAAATACGGGAACAAAGTACCCAGTCCATAGCATGGGATAATACATCACTGCAGGAAGGTAGTGATGATAAACCATATGCGTGAATGTAGTGATACTCCAGCGACTCCGAGGACGACGAGGGGACCTTTTGGTAGAGAAAGCCGGGCTGCAAGGGGCTGCAGGAGGATTTGAAGGATTTGAAGGAACGGGAGGAGAGTTGTCATTTCCGGGATATATGTTGTAGATGCTAATAGTCGGATTGTTGTTAATAGTTGTATGTTTATCTCCATTGACTGCCTGATATTCACCGCCGTTGATAGTGAAATTTCGACTCCCACTGAAGAAGGCCCCGGCACCAAGCTCATTAGGGATGGGCAGTGAAGCCTATAATAGTATGCATAAAACACTCGGCATGGAAAAAGGGAATGAAAAGTGAAAGTCCTTACCTGAGGGCGAGGTTCACTTTCTAAAGATTCTGCCTCATCCTCGAAACCATCATCTACGTCCTTTTCCAAGTCATGCACATCCAAAGCGTCCGTCGTGATTTGAAGCATAGCGTTTCGATGAAAATACAATTGTCCTTCGGGATGGGTATATGCAGTCCATTGTTGAGGCAGGTATTGTGGTCTGAATCGAGAAATGAATTTCGAGTTTCAGTGAATCACTGGTAAACATACATGGAGCCTTGGGCATAAGGATATCCCGGGGTAAGCGTTATGCTATTGGGATTAGCGCTAGATAAGCTGTGAGTGTATAAATTATTGGAACAGGACAAGAACTTACAATGAACATTTATCGTAGCGCCCAGTAGCCAGTGAAGTTATTGGACGAAGATTGCCCCCGGAAAGACTTTGGATACCGGTGGTCTTTTCCAATAAAAGAGAGCTGTTCATTGCTGTAGAGTGGAGAGGGAAGGTGCAGTTGAACGTAGCTAACTAACTTGTTATATAGTAACATGTGGCACTGTTTTGACATGGTGGCCAGTGTGGCCGTTATATAGCAGTAGACATGCAAAGGACATCTACCCATAGACGTCATAGACAAACCCTTGATTTTCCTGACGCCACAGACGCCACACACGGATAGAACGCGTATCTAAGATACGCGTCTACCCTCAGACGGTACATGATCTTGAGATAGACACCTAGTGTCTATCCATAGATGTTTCTCGTCTATGGGTAGACCAGATAGATAATTTTATAGACACATTTTTTTCGTCTATCTTATCTATTCAGCTGTCTGTAGAATGTCTATTTTGAATGTCCATAAGCCTGTTTCAGCCGGGTTTTCGGTTCACGCAGTGAATTAAAAAACAATGCAAAAATCCCATTAAAACAGTAGCTAGTATAGTAAGATTGGTAATTGAATGCGTCAAGACCGCCAGCGCCGCTGCTACCCACTGATACTCGGCTTCTACCCCTCGCTACTACCAGCGACCTCCAGGCCCCCAGAAACTACCGCCAACCTTTGTCCGGAATAGCGTATTTTAGGTCGCGATTTTGGCGATTTTCCTGTCCATCTATAGCGTATTTTAGGCCAAAAATAGTGCTTCCCTGTCCCGATATAGCGTACTCCAGGTGGGCGCGCGAGCGCCGAGCCGAAAACTTTAACGTATTTTGGCCATATTTGGTCGAAGAAGCAGGAAGCAGGAAGCCTCAAGAAGCGCTAACACGCTGAAGTGCAGTACCAAAAAAAGTTTTACCTTTACTCCGTTATCCCGTCGTCCTTAGATTATGCTCTTCTCGCGAGATGAGCTAGATGCTATCAAGCTCGCAACGAAGGCCGGTGATTCGGATGCGGAAAGTGATAATGATAGCACGCTCCCTATCTTTTCATGTGTGGTCCAAAAGTATCATCTCCACACCCATATGCATGCAATGTTTTGTATCATCTTGGCATGGATGCGCTCTCGGGTTCGCATGGTCAGATGAAGTTGAATGAGCGGTCAGGGAAACGATGGCAGGCATTCCAGAAGCAGGATGCGAAAAAGGCTCTCAAAGCATTTCCTGCACTCACAATCAAGATCTGAAGGTGGAAAAGGGTCGGCGACAAAGAATATACATTTTGTATAAACTGCACATACAGCTTGGATGATTTTAAATCTACGTGCTCCAATAAAGCCATTTGGATCTTATTGGTCGGTTCGGGATCAGTGTTGGGGCTGACATACGCAGAAGAGATCATCTTGCGCTCAGAATCCACGAGACGTCTGGTAACACGAGGGATAAGGCCTCGTCGAGCCGCCTCGAGGATAAGAAGAGCGTCCAAGGTACTCTCTATCCAGCCGTTCTGAGTCCATATTGGACCGGAGTTCCATGTCGTTGCCGCTGACTTCTGAGCACCCGAGGTCATGGCGGTACGGAAGAAGGAGGATTCTCATCGTGCAGAGCAACGAACACTTGTTTTCGAGGACGACAGTGAATAAGGTTCAAAACAGTCATTAGAGTTAGAGTTTGAGTTTGAGATCAACAAAAGTTTGGTTTACCGGGCGACCAAGAAAGCCCGCGAAAACTTTTGTTAAACCTTAAAATTAAATTATTGTTGACGGGGCAAAGATCGGCCAGTTTGGCCCTACTCTCAAGCTCGCGCTCCAACTCTGGCTGCAGCTGCATCCTAATTTTCTGCTCAAATTTTCCATATATCCTACAGAAGATGCAGCTCTGCTGCTTTCCGAGCTCAAAGGGTATCATTCACTTGACATATTGATAAGCCTCAAGGCAGACAGTATGTGATCCGTGCGTACGAACCATATAGAAGGCGCGTCAGGGGGCTACTGATGAACCATTTCGCGGGTAAGTACGATTTCGCAATCAGCTGTACTGTAAACACACGCGGTTCTAGGGCGCTAGTTAGGCCTAAAGTTGGACAATGATGTCAGGACTCAGCGAAGCTTCTTCACTTCAACTACATTCAGCTTCCCCTCATGAGATGGGAATCTGCGCCTCTTGCCTTCGTCGTCGTCGTCGCTCATCTCAACACAATATAGAAGAGAACGAGCCTCTAATCAATTCGAAAAATACTGAACCAAATCAGACCAATCTCAAACATGTTTCTAAAACCCTCGTCCACATCTTCGCTGCGTTGAAAAACGGCAAACTTCCTTCGCAGGAACAGGTTAATGGACTTGTCAAGGCCGCATTGAAAACGGACTTGTTACTTGAGAATGGGACACGAGTCGGAAAAGCTGAGTTGAGTCCTGCAGGTCATAGAGTTTTACGAGACCTAAGAAAGGTTTTGGGACTGGCAATGGTCTTTGGATTGGAGAAGAATCGTTCGTATATTTCTATTGCCTCTCACTCATTCGTTAACTGGTTTCTTTCAGACGACGATAAAATTCAGAATATCCTGAATCATGCCCGGATCCTCGCTGTATCTCCTCCAGAAGAATTGATAATCCTCGAACCACCAGCCGAATTAGACCCCGTCCTACAAATCAGCTCTGAACTTGAAACAGACATCCCGCTATTCTTCGCATCAATACGCGTCCTCCTCCCCCTCTTCATCACTTCAACCTCCTTCCGCATCCTTCTTAGCAATCTCTTGCTCCTGACTCGCCAGTACTTTCTCTCCTCACTCGTCAAGGGTGTACGAAAAGTCGAAGATATCGCCGTAAAGGCGGAAAACGCTGCAGAGACCGCTCAGAATCTAGCTGATCATGCGGTACACGTCGCCGACCGAGTACATGATGCTGCAGAGGGTTTAGGCCTGAGTGCTGCTGGTATTGAAGATGTGGCAAAAGATGCAGAGCACGTTGCACTCAACCTCGATTTTTCATCCGCCAGTGTTCCTGAGGCAAGGGAAGAAGTGGTAGATGAGCTCCAGGCTTTGAAGACGCGGGCGGAAGATGTAGCTGAGCATACACTGGGTGAAGTTCGTCAAGTGCAGTCTACGCGTCACGAGCATGCGCGTGAGCAACGTGATGCTCAAGAACCACATACGACGCGTCAACAGCGAGAACTGGATGCAGACCGAGCTGAGGCTGAAGCGAATCAAGCAGAGGAGCGGAAAGGCGCGATTGTTGATTCTGTTCAGAAGGTATGCTTATTCTTGGACAGAAGTAACATGCTAACGATACAATCTCACAGATCCTGCTCCAAATTCACCAGAATCCAGCTCAAATTTCCGCATTGCGCACACTTTTTTCGCTTTCGCGGAAATGGATCAATCACTACCGAAATATACGCTCTCTGTCTAGCTCAGACTCGGAATCCGGGTTAGGGTTTGATATTCCCGATACACCTCAGTGGAAGCACCTCAAAGCCCTCCTTCGAGATTCTAAAGATCTGGTAGAACGTTTGGCAGGCTGAAAGGTCGTTGGATCCTCTTTTGCATGCTTTTGAAGACGTTGTCACTTTGCCTTTACCTGCTCGTGTATCTCACCCTCCCAGTTCCTTGTCGCGTTCATCTTCATCTGACTCGCTTGGTCAAAGGCAAACAGACTAATCTGGTCGAGGATTTAGAGGATGAAGAAGAAGAGAATAACTTTGATGAATCACAGCTCTTATCAGACCTCGTTGCTTCCTTCAATGGAATCGCCAGTTCATCGTTGGGCACTGGATTCGAGCCCAAGTCCGAGTCTGAGCAGGTGGAATATATCATCTCCGACTCTTTCCATGAAGATGTCGGGGTATTGGTTGAGAAAGTGCGCAGGGTGCGAAAGGAGGCAGAGGCGCCTTCTGTATCCTCCATCGCTACTCCCAATCTCACTGACCCTGCATCGGATGCGAGCTCAAACGAGTCACAACCAACTTCGACTCCGACTCCCAAACTTGTCCACTTCCAAAACGAATTTAGCGCATTCCTCTCTTCTTTCTGTGCAGATCGCACCTCCCGCAGGCTCCTTCGTAGTCTCAATGTTTTAGCCCAAGATATCCAAAGATATATTAGCCCTTCTTCGGACGAAGATGGCAACTTGGATAAACGTCAACAACGTAGTACATCCGGTCCATCGATGTTTAATTCAAGCTCTAGCCCTGGCGTCTCGGCGTTGACGACGATGCTTAACGATATAGTAGGGTTCATCATACCCAAACTTGTCGGCGGTTTCATAGAATCCCTTTTCGGCAAGAATGCTATTCCCCAAACCACAGTGGACTACGGCTCGAGCGCAGAAGAGGTAACGACTCGGAAGGAATGGTGTTTTCCTCTCCCACTTCCTCGCGTAGAATTGGTTTCCAACACCTCCGAATCCAGTTCGCATTCAACAGGTTCGGGTTCAGACTCGAGGTGGTTGGAAGGCGTTCTTGATCCTCGACTTATGCGTATTCGTGTTCTTGACGACAAGGAGGTGCAATTTGGACAGGAAGCAAATGCAAATACGGTGGCCATGTCGTGTTTTTCGTGGTGTTGTTGCTGTAATAAGGATCCATATGTTGATGCAGAAGCGGGATATGCCACGTATATCACGCAGCCCGAACGAGGAAGGGAAGGGGAAGGGGCATGGGCGCAGACGGATATGGCGAGCCTACTCACCCCTTCGTCCATCGCGATAACACAGTGGAGCGAAACGCGAGTCGAGTTTTACTCTTCCGTTCCTCCTGCTTTCGCACCAGCAGTAACAGTCGACGCAGAACCACTTTTAATCGACGTCGACGTACCTGGGGAAGAAGGTCACCACGTAGACCATCCAAATCAAAGAAACGGACGCCCGATGCTGGTGGATTTCGATGTAGAACCTTCCGTGCCTGCACCTACAGCTTCGCAAGCTCCCATTAACTCTCTGGAATTTGATTCTGATTCTGACGGATCAGATAGCTTGGATGGGTTGCAGGATAATCAGGATGACCATTTACTTGCTGTTGTTGAAGATGGGAGAAGAGAACTCGAGGGGGCCGTAAAGACGGCTGTTAAAACGACCAATAGGATGCATTTGCATGTGGAAGGAGTTTTATCTTCTTTACCTTCCCTCCCTATCCCTCCTATTCTTGACTCGGCCACAGCGCCTTCCCAAACAATGTCGGCAAAGTCCAAAATTACTCAACGCCTGACGCTTGAAAATATCGGCTATTATGCACGGTATAACCTCCTCAGTTCCGTCTTTGGAACCTGGTTGGGCGTTGGAGATGAGGGGTTACTCGATTTGGAGTTTGAATTTCGGGATATCAAGTCGTCTACAGCTACAACTTCAAGTAATAAAGGAGATGGAGCCGAGTTGGATATGGATATCGAAGTAGATGCTTCTACGGATATCGATAGTCTCCTCCATCTCAAAGAAGAGGAATCCAACGAGTTGGATTCCGAACCCTTCAAAATATCGAATACCCGTTTCACGCTCCCGCACACACTCAACATCACTCCTCGCCTTCGGACTTTGCCAAATCATACTCTTCTGAGCAAATTAACCAGCGTGCCACGGAAAGTCTTGCTTGCATTCTTGCTTCGGCCTGTAGTCCTTCCTCTAGCCCAGGTCGTGGTACGACGAGAGTTGGAGAGTGCTATTGGGCAAGGTATTGAGCATGCCAGTGAAGTTGTCTGTAGAACGTTGGTCAAGACTGTGAAAGCGGCGAGGTTGAGGGCTAGGGAAAGAGCAGCAGGGATAAAGAAGGAAGCGGATGCGCTTGCTAAGCGCCGCGGGGAGGCTGTTGATGATCAAAGTCGGGTTGCAGTTCAAATCGGCTTTGGCGACGTATGGGATTCACTTGTGGAGACTCTGGGAGAAGTGTCATCGGATGAAGAGGACGCGGAGGCGGACGCGGAGCCTGAGGTGGAAGTGCATACATCGGTGAAAGAAGTGGGATTGAAGGGGGTACAGCTTGAGCGGACTGCAGCGGTCGAAGATGATACCAGGTCTGCAGACGGGGCTGGATCCGGAGGAGAAGAAGTCACATCAGCGACTACGACGACAGTAGCAATTGGACTTGCACCTCAACTCCTGCCAGACAGAGCCGATCTCTTATCCTCCGCTTTGCCTTCAACCGACTCTCCAGCCGAAGTCGCTGACAGGGTGGTCTCTGAAACGCAAACCGCTGTTCTTACTGCCGTAGATGATGCAGTGGAGGGGGTCAAAGATACATTGAAGCAAGGCGTTGAAGACGTACAGGACGTAGTGCGAAACGCTGTAGAAGTTGTTGAAGGGGTGAGGGAAGGTGTGGAAGAAGTTGGACAGGGAATTGAGCAAGGGAAAGTGGAGGTGGAGGAAGCAACGGCGAATGGAGATGGGGTGGAAATGGGGTGGAGGAGTACAGCGTTTGATCTGTAAATTAAAACACGATTGTCCGTGATATGCGGTATGAATGGTAGCGGACTGGAAAGGGACTGTTGTATCGATATAGTAGCTTTAGCTGTTGCTACAGATTATTGTATTTGTACCCACTTGTAATTTGTTGCTGTACTTATATCAAACTTGTAACTCTACTCGAGTACTTATATACAGGATTTGGAAAGAAAAGGATTCAATAATAATTAGAACAAGTCTGCTGTGCCAGACCGGTGGTCCTCGGGGCACTCGGGAGGTTGTTTTTCAGGGATCGTCGGGTTCAAGCAGCGTTGTTCATGAAAAGCCGGATAATTGTCATTAAATTGGAGAACAGAATAAAATACAATTGGAACTCGAGATGCAATACAACGGAGAGCGGACAGCGATGTAATGAAATCTCGAGCCCATGGAGGTACGAGCTAGCGGGCGAAAGGGTTCAGGTATCAGCAATGATTAGTCCGAATCTTTCACGCTAATTTTGTGCTGCTTCAATTATACCTGAGCCGTCATGGGCTGGGGGTATTGTTGTTGCTGGGGAGGATACTGCATCGACGATGGTGCTGTGGTGCTGTATGCGCCTCCTGTCGATACTGGGGTTTGTTTGTCAGACACTGGGTTCGGCTGATAACCAGACGCAGGCGCATCATCACGACGAGTCAAGAGTCCGTCTCCGACAGTAGAGAACCAGGTGCGGTTTCCACGAGTGTGACCTACAATAGCGTAGACGAGCAGAGTAATATTGTAGCCCATTACTGGAAGAGAAAATATTCAACGACGACCACAAGAACAGAAATGAATTTAACTCACATAAGATCCAAGCCAAGAAACTAAATGCTTCGATGGCTGCGAATTCATGGCACCCAGTAGCTGTATTAGCTATACAAAATAAACATTAACAAAAAGCCTTGCAGTTTTATTTCATAGAATACTCACAATCCGCGAAGTCGCAGCTGTTACCGTCCCCAAACACGAATTCGTCCTCCTGTGAGGCAAGGGCAGCAGCGGAGATCCAGAGAATCCATAAAATGAAAATCCAGATGAGCTCAACGAGGACCATGGACGTAAAGGCGCCACGGCGGGCAAAATCAACGCCAATCCTTGAAAGAGATGAGCATAAGGAAGAAACATCTCGGATGCATGACGATGAACATACATAACGGGCAATGTAATAATCGTCAGAACTGCAACTGCAATAGCCATAGCCGCAAACACAAAGTAGCCTCCTCGGGCCTCCTCAGTCAAAGAGGTTAGGTGCGCGGCTAGCCCAAGGACGATTATGGCGCACACGAGGGTGGCAACTGTAATTCGGTGGTCAACAGTGTGCCCAGCAAACAGGAAGGGAAATTAACTCACTGAATGTCACCAATCTGAAAAGAGAAAGGAAAGCCATTGTTGAATCGATGACAGCAACCTGCGAGTCAAGGAGGAAGAACAAGCAAACTAAATGAGATGAGAGTCAACTCTGAGAAGGAATGGGGCTAGGGAATCTGACTTTTAGGTTGCTTTTAGGCCTATCATTTAAGTACGTCCGACCAGGCAGTACTCAACAAGACATCATGAAACCCCCCAGCATATGTCTATTACCCAACACTGCCTATTGATTATCCCCCAAGATGTTAGTATCCTACCATAATGTTGGTAGTTGACACTGTTGTAAAACAGTGTTGACCCTCACTATTGCCGGACACCAGGAAAACACCATGGTGAGCAATTGACTTGCAATTGACACCATCAACATCAATGGAGGCAATTGACATCAATTAGATTGATTATTATGCTTCTTTCAAAGGAGCCTAAAACAAAACTAAAAAATAATATGGAGCAGGGCACCTACCGGCCCACACATTGCCAGCCCTGCCCAATATTTTTGAATTTCTTAAATTTACCAAGTCCAAGAATTGAACCCATGAGGCAAGTAGCTGTACTTTGCCAAGATGTCATTTATAGGACAGCCTTCTTAGTGTCCTATATAGGTTTTCAGATGTATACTTAACTGCTTCCTCTCCTCTATTATCTATGTATCTAGCTCCTATAATTAGTTCAGATAATATATATCATGTGTGAGCTTCACCTCAGAGGCATCCCAAAGGAAATGGTGAGTCAATGTTGAACATGTCAATGGTTGAGAATGATGTTGAAAAGATGCCAATGGTTTAGGAACAATGCTGAAAGATGTTGATTGCTAAAATCAATGGTAAATGGTGTCAACCACTAAATAAGGTGGTGAAAGGGTGTTAATGGCCCAGCAGCATGGCTACAGTAGACACTGCCTACATCTTGCTAGAGTTTCATCAGCAAAACCTGGGTGATCCCATAGCAAGATCCCCCTCTGTGCAGCTCTGCACAGCTCTGTACAGAGCTGCACAGAGGGGGACCTTGCTATGGCGAACATCCAGGTTTTGCTGATGTTCAATATTATTGTAGTCTATTCACCATGACATTGGTCAATGACCATCTATCACCACTGTCAGACACTGTTGTGTGGGTTAATGGGTTTTGTGATGGATGGCTGAGAATAACGAGATTGCCCTGTAGCTGCCTTTTTGTGTAAATATAAAGGATGCATTACCATATTAAAATGACAAGTAACCTCAATGTATGTAGAACTTGGAATTAATGGCTGATGGTTTATGTCTGTGGAGAAATGGGTGTTTTCAAGTTTTTTCAAGATGGAAAAGAAAGAGAAAGGAAAGAGAGAGAGAGAGTTTTGTCTAGAACCCTAAACTACCTAAATCACAAGTGTCGGAGCAAACCGTACACTTACAGCATCACAATTCATCAAAAGAGCAATCCCGAAATCAAGATTCATTTCATGGGTGGAATGGTTTTCAAGGTTCACCTCATTTCAAGCAAGTCTGGAACGGCCCTCCATTTGCGATAAGCCCCAGCCAATGGGTTTTCAAGTTGAGGAGCTGTTGGACATCAAGTCTAGAGACGAAGACGGGAAACGGAAAAACCCTCAGAGTGCAAATGAGATGAGAGCAACAGCTGTATTAAATACCTAGAGACAAAGACAGAAAACGGAAAAACTAAATAGTTGTAAGTATAAGTCCATAGGTATGTCAAGAAAGCTAAACTTACCCCTCAGAGTGCAAACAAGATGAGAGCAACAGCTGAGGAGTGAGTGTGGGAATGCGGGGCATATAAACTATGCAGTCACATGTGAAAATGGACTAAACCAAAAGAGGATGCAACATGGCGCTAAGGAACTTGGAGTCCAACACACCCCCAGTGGACAAATAAGGTAGAGTCCAAGAAGAGCAAAAAGAATCAATGCGAAATAAGCCCAAGAGATGCACAGTGTTTGTAATGTAGATCGGAAGGGAGGGATTTTGTGAATATATCAGCAATCATATCTAGAGTTGAACACCAAATCATAACAAATGAACCATTGTCAAGCTCAGTGCAAATGAAGTGATAACGGATATCAATATGTTTAGAACGGGCAGATACAGAATCAGAATTGGCAATAAGGAGTGCACATTCACGTCGATGAGGTCCACTAAGACGTTGTTGATGAAACGTTGCCAAGCGGCGGGAGCGTTAGTGAGTCCAAACGGCATGACATTCCATTCATACGAACCCCAGCGGGTTTGGAAGGTTGTTTTCCATTCGTCTCCCTTGTTTATTCGGACAAGGTGATATGCGTGTTTGAGGTCGATCTTGGTGTAAATTCGCGCTTTCTTTGGTGCATCCAGTAGGTCTGAGATGAGCGGAAGCAGATAGCGGTCCTTTTTCGTGATCTTATTCAGACCTCGGAAGTCCACACACAACTGTAACTTGCTGTCCTTCTTCGGTGCAAAGAGTACGAGAGCGCCGTGAGGGGAGTTCAATGGCGCAATGAAACCAGTTTTGAGGTGTGTGTCAAGGAAATTGTGGAGAGCTTCCAACTCTCTTGGAGAAAGAGGAATAATGCGGCCGAGCAGCGGCTCGGCGCCGTCCTCCAATTTGATCTTTAGGTCGTAAGGCCGGTGCTCAGCTAGCACATCAGCTTCTACTTCATCGAAAACATCAGCGAAGTCAAGATACTCTTCAGGAATGTCAGGTGCATCCTTCGGAGCTTCCAAAGCCGAAGATTCAGCTGCCCGGGCGAGTACTTCGGAGTGTACCACTCGAATGAGAAGTGGTTCAGTGCCAGAATCTTTACAGATTCGGTGAAAGGCAGCGGCGCTGACGAAAGCGATATCAACATCGTCTTTCTCCAGCCATGAAGCCATTTGGTGAGCGACCAAAGGGTAGGTTCAAAAGGAAATTTCTCGGTGAGAGGCCGAGGAGTGGTGTGAGAGCAACTTCCACAGGGAGAACCAGTAATGGGACTCACCACGGGAACGGGAACAGAAGGTTTCTCCAAAGGAGAAGAAGATTTTCCCGGCAGTACCGAAGGCACCGGTGGAAGTGACGTCAGTAGTGATGCAACTTGTTGAGAGTTTCGGAATGTAATGCAGCCATGGCAGCTAGCGATCACATCAGCTTGGGGAATAACCCAAGGTCTGATGTGATCAACAAGGGGAATTGCTCAAGCACTCAGATATAGGCTAAATCCCTTAATTTAATATCTTGGGCAGTTCCCCAATGGTCCACTATTATTAATTACAATGGCTAATCTACTGGTCGTAGATATAGATTAAAGTAATCTATTCCCAATTGGGACAATCTAGGTTGAACCGCCGGCGTTGAGATCACCGGACCCGGCCACCCATCCGGGAGGCCTGGTCCTGGTAAAAACATTATTTCAGATTCAGACCAAGGATCGAACATGAGACCACTCGTAATTGAGCAACTTTAGCGCCAAATTAGACCAGTTAGACCACTTCACCAAGACATTAGATATTGTATAGCAGACTGACTGGCACATATGCCCAAGATTCGTGTGTCCAAAATAATCTATATTGTTAGATAATACAATTTAATATAATATAATATATAAGTATATTATTACACCGGGCTCCTTCATCTTCCTTCTGCGCTCTCAAAATCGCGGAGTGCTTCTGCTATTCATTCAGCTTCTCGACTGCCGCCGACAACCAATATACTGGCTCGGTCCAATTTTTTTGAGGGAATTCCATGCAGGAATCGGAGAATGAAAGTCAGAAAATGTTTCACGAGAAAGACAATTAAACTCACATTTGAGATTTCACGGTAGAAAGGAATGGCAATCTTACAAGGGATAAGCTCGATCATAACGAGAGGGTGGACGAGGAAAACATCGGCAGTTCCTTCCAAAGAGAATACCACCCTAGTGGCACCATAAACAATGGCCTCATCGTGATACCCTAGGAAGGCTGAGGTTGAGAAGCTGTTGACCTTAGGAGTACAAGGACGAGGACTATCTTCGGTTGGTGAAAAAGAAAGAAAGAAACATTAACACGGAAACATACCTCGTCGATGTCATCCTTCATGATACTTGCATCCTTGAGAACCTGCTCCACATGCATCATAGTCTTCTTGAAGAGGCCCACGTTAAGCTCCCCGAACTTGGCATGGGAGGCGATTCACCAACCAGACGTTTGTCGTGGGGGAAAGATACCCACGACGATGTTTTTGACTCTACCTCCACGTTGCACTGAAAGAGTATCATGAGCGTCTGTAAAGTTTCGAAAAATTGACACGCACCGATATGTTACTTTATGCCTGGGTGTGCACGGGTGTGAATAAAATGTGAGTGACCTTGGATCGAGCGGACGGAATCGATTAAGAAGCTACACAACGAAATGAGTCAAATGCAATGATCAACAGCTCAAGTACATACCGTAGCCATGAGCTCTCCCTGCGAGCTCTTCGTAACCGTATCGCCTCTAGCCCTCTTATTAGATCAAGTGCCGGAGGAGATTGTGTTCAATCTTGAGTTCGGGTGGTATTCCGCTCGAGCACTATAGGCATAGATGTGGGGGTTGTGTCTTGTTGGATTTGGCGAGAGGGATATTGAGGCGAAGCTGTGAACGATGGAACGAGATTGTTAGTACACTTAGTACAAGATAGATAGAGTAGATTTGAGCTCACGGATTAGTGGGTGGCGAGAACGTGTGGAACGGGATAATAGTGAGGGTATTATGAATTTGGATTCGAATTTCTGTGTGCTTTTACTGAGATTCCGCTCGTTGATAGTGGCTAATCCTGGGGCGGCGTACGATTAGTCCAGGCATCATGTTCCGCGCTAGACAGTAAACTACGTACCTTTGCCTCTGTTTCGGTCGCACTTTTATAGTAGTTTTGTTCCACTCAACGTCCTTCCTTCCTTCTCAATCCCTTCTTTAGACCGCAAATCCACAGATCTATCGCTGACCGCAAGGTGCAAAACCACCGGAAGAGGATTGAATGGCCAAATCCTCTTTCTGTTGTGTTCGTATTTGCGTCGAGTGGAACGAGAGGAGGAGAGGAGAAACCCTCGTAAAGCTGTATGACCATAAGCTTGAGGCTTGAGATGTCGAGCTCGTGCGCATGCGCGAATGTAGAGTGGATATGCGAATGTGGAATGTAGAGCGCGATGATGAGGAAAGACCAGACCAGCTAGCAAGAACTAACCGCAGAAAATCGACTGACCGACTGACAACCAATGATGTGGGGCTGTTTGAAAGATGTAGCGTTCGCGGTAGTGGTCGTCGACCTCGCAGATCCACCTTCGTCCGCAGTGATGATGCTTGAAATCTGCTACCTTGCCACGTATGTTTAATGCACTGGCCAATCTTTCCTTAAGTGGGGAGAGTCTTGGGTGAATTGATTGAGATTGTGCTTGAATACCTCTGTAGCAACATGAAAATTCAGATTAAAAAAAGTGACGAATCGATTTTCGGAGAAGATGAAGCTATAGCCAAGTAAGAAACTTCCAAGTAAGCACCAGAAACAAGTTCAAAAAAACGTACCATGAGCCTGAAAGAGTCTTGGGTGGTAATTCATGAACGTAGAGAGCAAAATCGAATCACGTTCGGAAACACGGTCCGTGGGCGCTTAACAAGCGTTTCTTTCGAGTTCGTCGTTTTGAACGACGGTCTCAAGTAGAGAGATGATAATAGATACCATCCGGACCCATCGGGATCGACTTAATACATATATTTAGTCTCTTTTACTCGAGGAACTTCGCTTAATAAGTAAAATACCCTTGATAGTAGCTGGTAAGGACGCCCCCGACGCTTGAATATCACCACGGCTAGTTTGTCTGCTCAATTAACAATGCTCTGGGGCCGTTATACGCTCGATTTTAATGTCTACCAGGATTAATACACTTTAAGTACATTATATAACACAATCTCGTTTACTGAACAACGATATAATTCTCGACACTGCTTAACGTGTCTTTGGTAGAGTAACTTTACTTGAAAGTAAGTATAACCTTGTCGAGTTAGCCTTGACTGATCTGAACAGGTTCAATTTCACTCGTTATGTTTATATAGTACCCAATATCCCATCCCCAAACGTTGAAGTCCGTATCTTAGTTTTTTCATTGTCGAGCTCGCTATACACAGTGCACTGAAGTTGGGATACCTATTTTAATCATGCTGCAGGCTATTTTGCTTGAATTTTGATGCTGTTTTCACTCAGAATTTGCGATATACCATTAAGAACAATATCCGGAGGGTCCGAGAGTTATCCAAGCTCATCTTCATATTTGGTGAGTTGTGCTGAACAACGATCGTCGACAAAGCGCCCGTCGTTCAACGCGTTCTCACGCTGCCTTCTTGTTTTCGTTCACTCAAGTGTGGCGACAACTGACTTCGTCTACTGCTCTCTGGGTCTCATGTCTTCCTTAAAAGACATGAAGGTAGTTTCTGTATGTTTATCCAAGCTATTATTGTAGGCTGATTGGACAACGGTGCTCAAAAGTGTATTTTTTGGTGAGCAAATTTTGGCTTTCTGTATCTCTGTACAATTCACAAGTCTGTTCAGAGAGGACGCTTGGTCACGGAATGTAGAATGGTCTCGAATTATATGCTTTCGACTTGGAGACCTGAATATTGCTCCGCACTCCGAAGAAAGCCCCGTTTTTTTCACAGTACTGATACTGGTAGTAAGCGTTTCAAAATATTCCTTGCCGTTCTTCGTCCTCTGCCACCTTACCGACCCTTTCCCGTTGTCCATTTCCTCTATTGACCCCAGGGACTCACATCCACGATCTTATTTTGTTTCTGTCGTGAAATTGAAGACGGAAAGAATGTCGCATCAGCCGCATTCTCATTTGGTTCATCATGTCCTCAACCATCACCAAGGACAATACGCGCACTATGTTGGACCTTCGACTTCTAGCCAGACTCAGTCGACTTCAACTTCTCCTTCCAATTCCACCTTTATTTCCAATAATAATAACACAAATTCGAATTCGACCAATCCTGCTCCGAGAGTAAACTCACCGATATCGAAAACAACGCCGCAGTCTGTGTTGAACAATGCTCAGCGTTCATCTTTCACGTCGACCTTCAGAGTGACAATGCCTTCGACTCCGACCACTGTCGCGCCGCCTACTCAGAGGCAGTACATGTCTCAATATGTGCCCTCATACGAGTATCGTCATTATCAAACTCCATCGGCTACGACATCGACGGCGCCAGCAAGCTCAGTCGCTCCGCGTGCGACAACATCGACTCCTACTCCTGCTCCTGCTCCGGTAGCTGCACCAGCACCAGCGCCATCTACAATATTCGTTCTTTGTCCCAAACTTCCACCTTCGTTCTTTGCCTCTTTGTCTTTTCGGTCATCTCCATGGAATCCAGCAGCCCTCGTTTCATCAAGGATCCGGTCCACGATCTTAGTGAGTAGTAGTATTTGGAATCGCAGCAGTGGCACCACTGAATGGAAAACGCATGTTGGCGCAGTTCTTATCACCACGATGGTGGCCAAGTTTATCGACTCGTATGTCCTTGAATTCATCTAAAAGCCTGATTCTGATTCTTTCGCAGGCCTGTTTTCCAGAGGTTGCGGTCGATAAAACAGCTAGGCACGACTTATTATGTCTGGGCAGGTAATGGTTTTTTTTTTGAAATCGCGGATTGGTTTTTTTTTACTGTGAAACGTTATTTGAACAGGTGCTTCGCACAACCGATTTGGACACTGCATAGGTACGCAGCTGCTGTCTATCATCTTTGTAGCTTTAATAAACCTATACACCCATAGGTGTCGCTCATCTCGCTTGACTCCTGGTCACAGCCCTTCAACGAAGCCAGCCAGAGCTTAGGATAACTGACCGGGATGTCCAGTGCGTCACTCTAGTGGGTCTGTGTCATGACCTTGGACATGGACCATGGAGCCATGTATGGGATGGCGTGTTCATCCCGCACGTCTTGTAATTCTATCCATATTCGAGTTCTATACGTTTCCTAAGTCTCTGCTCTCTCAGACCAAACTCAAAGTGGACGCATGAAGAAGGCTCAGAGATGATGCTGGACTTCCTCATCGCTCAGAAAAAGATTGCCATTCCGCCAAAGGATGTCGTGTTTATCAAGGCGTTGATCGCTGGTGATCATGACAGGTGCAGGTAAGTATCTTTCCCAACTCCTTTGATGCTGAGCTAATGGGTCCTAGGACGGAAAAGGCATTTCTATTCGACATCGTTGCGAACATCCTTTTAACTGTTTGAATGTTTTAGGTTGGATTACATTCAACGCGACTCTCTTGCCATCGGTGACCCAATCAAGCTTCAAGTTTCTCGGTCCGTTTTTCACAGACATCTTTCATAAGATGTGTGTATTCAGTTTATACCTGTAGCTTGATTGAATCTGCGCGCGTCATAGAGAAGCAGATATGCTACGAATATAAAGACCTCGACAAGGTCTTTGAGGTTTTCCGGACTCGGCATGAACTTCACAAGAACTTCTATAACCATAAGATGGGTATGTGTTCTTATTGTCCGATAAAGGGTATGCTATCATCTAAATGGTACGAATTAATGTATGGTTATTCGATACATGGTTATTCAATGTATAATTAATATAAAATTATGAATATTTCTATTCATGTGCTCAAGAAGTAGGTGTCATAGATGAATTACACCCATGGTATGTATTGGTCAAATGGCAAACATGTTAACGCGTCCCGTTTCTATGCATAGATCACGAGACTAATATCGAAAGCGATGAGAGTTCTAATCCTTATGCTGCCAATATTTTACTCGAGTCAAGCCCCGTCCCGGGCCAGACCCGTAAGATGTCCGGCTCATCCGTCTCATCACGGAGGATGGTAATTGATAATGATTTAATCGCAATGGTCCAGCTTATCAGTGTTGACAAATATGGCAGATGATCCCCTTGGGTATTTGCCCAAGGGATTGTGGCTACAGTGCTTTGCATAAAGGCTTACCGCTTCACGATTTTTCAACGCTTGTTTATTTGCATTTGTTCTAAAATGACCCTGCAGTGCCCAATACAATTGACTGAATTCAAGCTCCAAAAACGCCCAGTGCATGGCATATCGATGCTGGCATAAAGCATAAGCGCCCTGTGACTGTATAGAATACCCTGCAGGTCCCATCTTAGAGCAAATACAAATAAACAAGCGTTGAAAAATCGTGAAGCGGTAAGCCTTTATGCAAAGCACTGTATTGAAGCATGGCTGGAATGGGCAAAAACTATTGAGAAACCCCAATTTTAGCAGAAACCCCCGATGACTATGGGAAAACCCAGGAATGCCACGGCCATATGCCGGATTAGCTAATCCCGAAGCCCATGTTCTTCCGGTTCATAGATATTGAGAGATGTAGAGACTCGGATAATATGTGGTTAGTGTGTAAGTATGAGTAGTATAGTTATCAAGATCGTAGGCACTGCGTGAGCTAACCACTGATCACTCATCGGGAATTGGAGCACAGCGCGCGCGCGCGTACTCTAACTCAACATATGAAAGATGCGTTATAATCATGTGTCAAACGTGAAGGACCGCGTTTTAGAATCCAGACTCAAGCCACACCTTCGCCCGTCGTCCGTCACCTGGCTTACAGCGGCACAGCCTGATATTTTTCCCACTACATCCTACATCTTTTAACTGCCTTCACTCTAGCTATCCTCTACTAGGCCGCTCAGCTTGCAATCCACTGCATGGTGCATCTACCAGACCCATCCTCACCTTTACCTTATCCTCCTTGCTGGAACTTGGCGCGCAGCGGAAGTGAACACAATGCCGAGTGTAAACATGATGATTCGGTCATGAATTGAATGAAGTGAATTTATTACAATGTAGAGTCTATGGCTAGCGCAATGATGAGGAAAGGTCAGGACTCAGTGTCGAAGCGTCCAGGCGCCCATGGAGCGCCCCAGGAAAATGGAGCGAACCGGCCGGCCAGCGGCCAGATCACTAGAAACCCGTAAGCGACAATTCTAGGGGTTGCCGGAGGAACCCGGGGTTTCTGCTAAAATCGGGGTTTCTCAATAGTTTTTGCCGCTGGAATGATGGATAACCAAATCGGGTTTAAGGCTTAAACCGCATTTAGTAGTACCCTTAAACTACTTTTGGCATAGTTACGGCAACCTTAAACCACTTTGGGATGATGACGAAAAACTGTTTGACTCATGTCCGATTAAGCTCGATTTGGATTCCTGTGCTAGTATAAGCTAAAATAGGCAACCCGGGGCCGGACAGCCCATGTGAGTGCCATGCGATGTCAATCCGATTGCACTGTAATCAGCGATAAAACTTCCTTTAGACCTTATAACATCTTTACAACATCCATAGCACCACATTCAGCAACACTCACTGCATAATGTCAAGGGAGAGACCTACTGGGAGTCAAAATGAAGCCGGACATCTTGCTGGAGGTACAAGAGAAGGGGCAGGAAGGCCATCAAATGCTCGCAACCATACTCACAGCAATTTTAAGACCAAAATCAATTGGCAACTTATGTATATTGACCCTACATGTCCCTTTAGTGAATTTTACAATGTTTTCTGGGAATGATATTCCTGGTGCCGCTTTTCAAGGCAGTTCTGGTAGAATGGCATCAGTTTTTGGTGAGAATAATCACTTTTTAAAATTAGTTTGTAATTCATTTTCATTGACATTACAATAACATTACTAGACACCCAACTCAGCAAGGAGAAGAAGCAAACTGAGGAAGAGTCAAGTGCATCATCCCATGGTACTTGTTTTTTTAATTTGCTCCAACCTGAAATATACTTAGTGCTCCTTTCTATAGTTCATGGAGATGCAAACTCAGTAAGAGCAGAACCAATTTGAGACAAAGGTTTCCCTTTTCTTTTTTAAAGTGATCAGCAACAATCCACAGAGGTCAACTTCACCTCATATCTAGAAGAGATAACTGAACAATTAGACCAGACAGCTGAGCCTGAGGATGAAGAAAATACTCCTCTTGCCCAGGATGGGGTTGTCCAAGTTTATCTTGCTCAAGTCAAAGATACTGTGGATAGGGCTATCAAGGCTAAGAAGTTGCCACCATGCTATGCATCTAGTGGATTTTTTATAAGACCAGGTGCCTTATATTTTGAGTTCAAGAAGGCAAGACTTGCCCAAGATCTTACTCCAAGTCCTGCATATCTTCCATCTGTTTTTGTATGGTTGCCCAATGAGCTAGGAGAAGAAAGCAGAATTTTATGCACAAATGAGCAGTGCAGAAGTAAAGGTCAGGTCATGTCTAGTAAAGGCTGGAATGACTCCCCCATTGCAAGACGTGTAATTGGACTGAGTGAAAATTATTATATCTTGACAAAGCGCATTCATTGCAAGGAATGCAAGACAAATATGAATTATTATGATCCTCGTGTCATGAAACAGCTCAGCCCAGAATTGGCTGATGAATTTCCTGCTTTTCTTACACAACGGAGTGGTATTGATAAAGAACTTATGGAGCTTATACGAGATGGAATGGCACTAGGAGTCAATTCCAATATGTGGACAACTATGATTAGGACAGCTCACATGCGTAAATATGCTTTGCGTGAACTGAAATATTGTCATGCTGCTGCTACTGCAACTGCAGATGCAGATATGAAGGGAGTTGATCGCCCAAAGCTTAAGCCATTCTCTGGATTCTCAGATAAACAGGGTTACAATGGACATAGTCCATCTAGATGGTATATCAACAAGATATATGTTGATTACATTCAATACATAAGGCCAATGCTTGATCAGTACATGAGCTCTCTTACAGGTTATATTCTAAAATGGGACCATTCTTTCAAAGTTCCTAAGTTCCTCATGAAGATCAATGGAGAGCCTGTATTCCAAGGGCTATTCACTGTGGTGAATGAATTTGAGCAAATCCGATACCAGGCATTTGTCCCTACAAAGGCTCAGTCACATATAAGAGAAGGATTGGAAGGTATTGTGAAAAGTCTACGAGATCATGGATTAGCAGAACCAGTGATTGGATATACAGATGTACCAGCAGCAGACATGTCAATGTTCACAGAATGCTTTCCTTCACTGAAAAAAGATGTGGTCCCAATTCAGCTTGATGAATATAGTGATCTACCTAGACTTCAGTTACCTTCTGGAGTAACACCAATTGTCTGCTCTACAGATCTACAGATCCAGCAAGCTTGTAGAGGAATTCAAGATGCACTTGTAGATGATTGGAATGGTGGTAACTTGAATAATACCAAGATCCATGTTGGGTTTGACATGGAATGGGATTTCACCACAGGTCCAGGAGCATCAGGACCTCAAAAAACTGCTCTGATTCAGATTGCCCATATGCAGTCTGTTTATTTGTTGCATGTTTATGGATTGAAGAAACTCCCCAAAATATTGATTGATATTCTCAGGAGCACTGAGATCATCAAGATAGGGAGGAATATTGGAGCAGATATGGCAAAACTTGCTCGTGACTTTCCAGAATTTGAACCAAACAAGACTGGGAATAGATTGCGTGGTGTTATTGAGCTAGGAAAGTTGGCTGCAGAGAAAAATGCTGTCTCTAGTGCCAATGCCTCACTATCAGCTATCACTGCAGCTACATTACAGAAAAATCTATCCAAAGAGATGCGTGTTTCTGAATGGAGTGGAATTTTGAATGAGGATCAAATTGCCTATGCTGCACTTGATGGCTATGTTGCATTATTGATTTGGGATGTCTTAAAAAATAGTAGTGATGTGGGGCGCCCATTATCAGGATTTACCACTGTGGGACAGGAGGTGAGCTTATATGCTCGTAAACAAGAAATAGCACAAGGTGTTGTTACACCTCAACCAGACATTTATGAATTTGTTAAGAAAGGGGAAACCAAATCCACAAAAATTCGTGTTGCAACAACTAAGACTCGTGCTTTAATTAACATTACCAAAGTTATAGCACCTCAGGCTATATTGACTCTATATAATCAATCCTTAGAAGCAGTTCAAGATGGTCATGATAAATTTGATGCAGTTGTCAATATATCTGCATTGCGGACTCGTGATGGTTCAAAAACTGTGAAACCCCATCTATCATCCCAGTTACTAGACAAAAATATTGACCTGTCTTCACTTACTGTTGAGAAACCACCTGTTATTTAAAGACAGTCAAATGTGGCTGATACAAGTTCAGAAAATGATGAGTCGGAAAATGAAATCATCATAGAAGACAATGAGACAGACTTGCTTCACAAGTATAAACAGGGTGAATTACAAAACAGCCAAGTCCCTACTAGAGTTTTTGGAGATTTGTTTCATGAAATGGATAAAGTTTCCAGAACAATATCTAAACGGTATAGCCTTTTCAAGCGTTTTTCCAAAGCATTTAGCAGGACCATGCTGATTCCTGATGCAGTAGACAAGAAAAATGTCTCTGCTGTCTTGGAGAAAAAGAATAGCAGTTGGGAGAAGGCATTAGCTACACAACCTGATTGGGTCTGGAAGCGTTGCCGGAGGTATGTTCCATCCAAAGACATACTCTACAGGAATTTGAAAGAACTTTTTGACTGCTGGGGTCCTGTGAAATGTAGTAAGACTGGCCAGACACTATTTGATCAAGAAACCTGGAAGAAAGCTAATGCTGTTCTTCATGATACAAAGCTGGGATGGCTTTCAGATCCTGATGATGTGCCTTTATATGTCTTGGAAGGTGATCCGGACCAAAATGGACTAAATATATATCATTGCCTTCGGGGTACAAATTCAGTTGAAGGATCTGTCCATAACCCCATACACAAGATGTTTGGTTCACTGAATGCATCCCCAGAGTTGGCAGATGCACTGGTTGCTGACTGGAGACACAGACACAATGTTGATGCAGGATCTAAACATAAGCTTAATGTCAAGTATACTGGTCATTATGATCCCTGGCTTGATTTTGCTCTTCAAAAGCTAAAGGGTGATATTTTATGGTCTTCATCTCCATCCTATCCTGTATGGGACATGATATCAGATACCAATCCTTTAGGTTTTTCTCTTACTGAGGAAAAATTTGGAATACCCAAAATTCCACCAGTAGTTAGGCTGAATGCAGATTTCCAGCCATATGATGGAGTATCACATTCCCTTAAAGATAGTGACATGCTAGTTTTGACTCACCTCCGTGGCAAACAGCGAGATATATACATATTCCTTGCTGAAGCACAAGACATTAAGTTTGCTGTTACACCTTTCCACACAGAGCAAGAATTTGAGTGTTTTCATAATGCAGTGTCAGCAGGGGGTGAGTGGTGTCCACCAACTGGCACTCCAAACTTTGATAATATGGTTAAATGGTGGTCAAAACAAGCTCAAGGAACCAAGAACAAGATATTTTATAAACTTAAAGAGCATTTAGCTTCTTACTGGAATGTTTGGGTTGATTACCAACATACCTACAAAAGTATCAGTGTTCTCTAAGTATGTAAGGATTGTCCAGCATTATTTAAACACATCTAAACAGAGTTATATTGTTTAAACATAATTAAACAAAACTAAATATTTATGTAGAGCCTGAACAGGGCATTGTGGGAAAAACTGACACCCCCCTGCCCCATGTGTTGGACTGCTATCTCACTTCATTCTTTCCCAGGCCCTTAGTAAGTACTCATCCTGAGACTACACAGCTTCATTAACAGCAGGGCAAGCCCCGCACCCCAGACTTTGTCCTTATCCATAACCCCTAACCCACCTACACCTAGGTCATGTGTGGACCTTAACTTTTCCACAATCACATGACTATATCCCACAGCATATCATTGGCATGTTTGATTTCCCTTGGATATTAGCTAGTGAGTCATAGTCATGTGGATTAATCACATGACCAGACTCTCCCTAATGTGGTAAAATTTATTGTTTAAATAGAGTGTTTAAATATGTTTAAATAATAATGGACAGTCCTCATCTGTTTAGATAAAACTAAGCCTAATTCTCAACATACCAAAAGCTCGCTCATTTCTAGTAGCTCTCAGAGAAAACCAAATGAAACTCATGTTCATTCATCAGACCATGTATCACATGTATTAGCAGCTGCAACCAGAACTAAACCTGGAGTTAGACTTCATCCCATACAAGATGATATGATGGTGATTGATGTTCCAGATCAAGCACCTGTGAGTGAAGAAGATATAGTAATGGCTCCCAGTCCTGATGAGGTCCAAATTCAAATTCCACAAGATTCCTCAAATATGGTCTCCATTCCTTCATCATTACCTGTCCTGATGAGCAATGCTTCACAGATGCCAATTCTACAGAGCCAGTCTCAATTTAATTTTACTGGTTCTGGTGATTTTTCTGGAAGATCCCTTTCTGCTTTACCTGCATCTGCAGCTGGATCATCACAACAGTCACAGTTCTCCTTCACACATGGTATACATGGGGGTAGTATATCTGTCCCCCAGTCATCTCAAAACTATTCAGTCTGGAAAACACTTCCACCAGGCCAATCACCTCTAACATTTACTCATATGGATCAATCAGATCATGCAAACTTTGGAAAGATGTCTAAGAGGAAGTGTAGAATGTGTCAACAAACTGATTGTCCTGGGTCTCAAAATCGTCTCAAATGCAAGAACAAACCTCAGCAGTGAAGGTATGCATGGTCCATATTTTATATCATTTATTTGTGCTAACAATTATAAACAGTTTCTGTTGTTACCAACCAAATTAGTTTTAGTTTTAGCTTAGAATAAATTTCATGTCATCTATGTAAATGAGCAAAACAATGTTTTTCTTAAAAGTGGGCTAACGGGAATTGAACCCCAGTCCCCAGTTGATGCAAAAAGATGACATCAAAGTTGACGGTGTTACAGCTACACTTTGCAACAACAAATAGCTGATATTGTCTACTAACTTTATCAAACGTGACAGTGACACCCATGACCTAATTTTTGATTTCCGTGGCCCGATTCCAGACATGACACCAAAGCCAAGATTGTACCCTTGCGAGCTGCCCTATATTCAGCTGCTTGGGAAACTACCCTTGCTGATCACATCAGACCTTGGGTAGTTCACCAAGGCTGATGTGATCAGGTAGCTGCTACAGGTGTGTAATGGTTCTGGATTCCCAGTCAATCGGATTGTAGTGGGTCAAGAAACTATAACCCAAAACAGCTTTACAAGAAGAATCCAAGGAGGTAACATAAAAAGACAAAGGAAGCAGCTTGCCCATAGGGAACCGAACATTGAGGTTTGCGACCTCAGATATCGGTTTAGCAGAAAGTGAACCATCAAATAACTGGAGATTGATCGGAGGAATTGGAGAAGTAGGAATAGAATTCACGGAAACATAATGGAAGTCAATAAAGCAATCGGTAGACCCGGAGTCAACCAGAGTTTTGAATTGTAATAATAACGATGTATTTTCCGGTTCTTCCGGTAAGAAAATGTCAGTGGAAAGCGATAAAGTAAGAGATTGTTCATAATCGGAAAGAGCGGATGCGTTGAGAATTACTTCCCCAGAGGTACGAACCTGCTCAATGCAACTCCCGTTTTGTACCGGGGCCCAGGAGTTGCAGACTATTTTTCCGGAACCAATTCCTTGGTTATGGAAGGTTGCTGCTCCTCGGTATGAGCGGTGCGGCCACTAGAGTTGTTGCCGCGACATTTGTTGCAATCCTCAAACTTGTGCTTTCCACCGCAGAAGAAACAAAGGTTGTTCTTCTTGCGCCGCTCCGCTTTGGCCAGTTTTAACTTGCCATCTGGTCCTAATACACTGGCGTACGGCTTAGGCGTAGAGCCCAAAGCCTGCAAAGACAATCCGCCAGATTTCGCTTGTGGTTTTCCTCTGGTAGGTTTATTTCCGGACAAAGATGCGGAAGCGTTGAATGATCTATTGTTATTGTTATTAGCGTTGGCAGATGTAGAATCATTTTGAGAGGAAGAGTTCAATGAACCCTTTTTCGTTGGAGAGGAAGTTTTACCGCTTGAACCACCTCCGGAAGTCCTTGCGACCTCCCGTTTGCACTGCTCTTCTCGCTGCCAATACCAATTATTGATGCGAAGCACCTCGTATTGGTAGTCCGCCAAAGTCCGCGGTTCAGGAACCCAAACTAATTCGTCCTTAAGGCAATTTGTGAGACCGCGTTGATAAGCCCATCTAAGGGTGGATTTGTCCCACGTGGTAGCAGCCGCTAGAGTGTTGAAACAGATATTATATTTCCGTACTGGCTCGTTTTCCTTCATCCAAAGGTTACCAAGCTTATCTTCAGCATTGCCCTGCGCATTGTAAAGTCCGAAATTCTCCTGCAACTCTTGGATAAGAGCTGAATAGGATAATGTCCAAGCGGGTAATGCGGCAAGGTTAGGATCGAGAATGTCTGGTTCGAACCATTCCTTTGCGGCTCCGCCGAGATAGGAGAGCGTATAATGGACTTTCCGAGCATCGGTAAAGTATGTTGGGCAATCAATGAAGACTAAAGAAAGTGAGACTAAAAAGCTTTTAAGCTTGCGGGGATCCAAGCCATCAAAAACTTCAGGTTCTTTGACCTTTGATTTGGAATCGGAACTTTTGCCGCTAGGTATGTTTAGACCGGCAAGTACAGTTCCCAATCAATCAATGGAACCTCGGAAGGAGTGGAACAGACCAAGAAGCATTCGGTCACGTTCATTGTCAGTGGTCGGCAGACCGCCTGGTCCACCGGGACCTCCAGGACCCCCAGGGGGACCACCACCTCCGGGGCCTCCAGGTGGACCAGGTCGGCGGGCTGGGTCTTCATCCCCATCACCATCATCTTCTTTGTCACCCTGTCAGTCAGGGTTTGGACTTTCCTCTTCACGCTGTTTGCCTTGATCTTCCGAATGATGGGATTGTGAATCCCCCCATTCGTGTGTTTCGGCACTTGGTGTTGGTTCCACTGTTGCTTGTGTTTGCAACCGTTCCGTAAAAGCATGGAGTTGTGCTGCCGCAGGTGAATCCGTAAGCAGAGAGATATGTGTTTCACCTAAGGTAACAACACAATCTCTACGAGGTGTACGGATAATTACCGGTTGCTGTTGAGGTCTACTGCATGAGCAAGCTCATATTCGGCACCCTCTAACCGACCGGTAACTGGGTCAGAAGAAACTATTGTGGGCGCAGCACCTGTAACTGTTATTCTGAAGGCTTGACACTGGGCTATATCCCTACTTTGCAAATGCTTCAGTAGGGATATAACCACAGAAGAGCCAATACCTCTGGAATGGCACTATGGGATAAATCCATAGCACCACCATGACCAAGGGATATATCCAATGCACCAGTATTTCCAGCGCCCAATAGCGTCGGGATGATGAGTCACCGAGGTGGAGGTACGCGCTGACAAAGATGAGCGCAGCGGAGACACCGGAAGCATTCACCGGACCGACATGGAGCCGAAGTAAAATGTCGC
>ML769764.1:48379-59747 GCA_009733575.1 Gymnopus androsaceus JB14 | reverse complement strand
ACTCGCTCAAATCGTAACGTTTTTTTGACCAAAAAATTACAAGTGATATTCGTCGAAGTACAAACACAAGTACCGTAGAAGCAAGACAATTCATCTACCATCTACTTGATGATCCTGCGCTCATAAGGCCAAACCTGAATCTCTTCCACCTCCTCATTATCCTCCTGGTTATCATCAGGCTGGCCAAGGAGACCAACACGAACCTTCCCTTTGCGAGGACGATAGGTCCACCAACCGACTTCGCCATGAACTTTGACATAAGCGCTAGGGCGACAATGAGCTGTTACATGGTTTTTAAGAACCAAGAAACACTTACCGCCATCGTTTATCATCAGCTTTTTTGAGGATAGCCTCACGGTTCCTATTCCCCAGCATGTTAGCATGATACACAGGAACCATGGTGGAATAACTGGGGACGTACTTCAGATAGTACTTCTTCGCCGCTGCCTTCTTGCGCTCCTTAAATGCCTCTTTCTCTTCATAACTCATCTTAGAATGATTCCTAAGTAATGAAGAAGAACAGTGCCCAGGATGTGTCAGTTAGAAAGTCAGAACAGCTGCGAAAGAGCAACTCACCTAGCCATGCGCTCTGCAGCCTCAGCATTCAACCGCTCCTTATTTCTAAATATTTGAGACAGTTAGTAAATATACATTTAGTCGTGAAAGCTTGAGTATTTAAGCTTAAGCAAGAGGAAATCCACGTACTTGAGGCGGTATCGCTGCGAAGCTCGTTTTGCCTTGCGCTGCTTGACCTCTTGTTTAGCTCTTTTCGTACGCTCTGATTTTCGGATGGCGGATTCTGTACGCAAGCGTGGCATTGTGGAACAGTGTATCAAGTGATTTTGAGTGGTAGTTGTGGAAGTTGGCGGTAGAGAACCTCAAAGTAAGGGAAAGAAGAGGTAAGCGCGCGTATGGGAAATGAAAGCATGTTCGCTTTGTGTTTTATGATCAGACTAATAATCTTCGCAATTTACTGCAGGACCTCATCCTACACCTGGTGCTACATACTGATAGTAAAAGCTGTAGATATTAATCGGAAGCATAACATCAATTATTTTCAGAATTTTCTACTAACGCAAAAGGCCATGGTACGCGAAACAGGCTGCAAAGCCTAGTTTTATGACTTCGTGATGGAAATGTACCTGAGCTTTAATTGTGGCAAACGCGCATCCAGCGTACAGATGTGCAAGCAAACAGTTTATAATTTGATACTGTATGTACGGTGCTATCTTATTGTGCTGTAAAAACCCATCCCAACCTCCCAAAGCTTTGCTCGAGAGGCCACCAAGGGTTTTTCTGCGCCACATTAGCCCTCTCCTTACATTCTTTATCTGATGTATCCATTGTGAGATTAGCGAGCCATGCTAGCGGAAATGAAGAAGGCAGTAGAGGATCGTGTCTCGTGTTGAGCGATTGACGTGTGGGCATGCGTAGTGCAAGCGGAAGGGACGAGGAAGGGACGTATATTGCACGCGTAAAAATAATAATAAATTTAAAAAACTATCCATCTTCGCAGATTTCATCGGCACTGACGAGATTCGAACTCGCAGCCAGGCTACAATAATTGCTTAGCAGAATTTCAAGATTTCGCAGCCTAAGGTTAACCGTTACCCCACAGCACCATGCCTATTTAGCATTATATACAGTATATTTCGCATTATCTACGGTAATGAGCGACGAGCAACAAGAGCCCAAGCGACCACCGGTGCCTTATACCTGCCAATGAGTCACATGCACATAATATCAACCGACTACTATGACCTCGAATACACTCTGTTTCAACAAACGCGTGCAGGCGCTGCAGGTATCAGGGCACTCAAACCGTTCCTCCAATCGACGACAGCGTGGCCCATTGCATGGCTTGCAAGGAGACGCCAGCTCGCAGAGGAAATCGGGGGTTCGCGGAACAACTGCTCTTCGCCAGTCTCAAGTTCTGAAGATGAGGGAGAAGGGTGCTGCGGCAGAAGTTCGGATACTAGCTCAACAACTTCCAGAGGTCATTGTCACACAGGAGTACCCTCCTGCTGCTGATGATGAGCCTATGCCCTACGTGCACGACTTCAACGCTGGCATGAACGATGGTTGGTTGGATGTCGACTCAGATGATGAAGACGAGGCAGAGGATGCAGAAGAGGGTGAGGTGGAGAAGGCAGCAAAGAAGTTCAGAGTGGAGTATCGAGACTTTCGCACCAGGCGAGACCGCACAGATACCAACAGCAACTACTGGGCCGAGCAGACAGAGGGCATGGTCGATGCATACATGGATTGGTGCCGCAGGAAGACTACTGGAGAGGCTCTGCCACCATGCGATAAACCCTCTTTGTGGATCGACGTTATTGATATCTTCGGTGTGTAATCGTAACGCAAGCTATAACAAAACGAAGCTAACTATTGTTTCCAGGGACCGAGTACAGAGAAATCCCTCGAACTAACGACACCTTTGACTCCGCTTCTTTGATTAAATCTGGTGTCCTTCCGACAGCCCCTCTGAGGCATTCCACCGGTTTCACCATTCGAACGATCAGCCTCTACCACAAGTTATTCGTACGCTGCCCCAGGCTTGGAGTTCAGCCTTTCGCAAAGGCTCTTTGCGACCTGGAGGGCGTTGCTTTCCGGCCCTACCTATCCTCTCAAATCTACGCTGCTCTAGATGTATATGTTTCCCTTTTGAATGGTGTTCGAAGACGCGTTAGAGCTGTGCTGGGCCGTGAAGGAAGAAGCTGGCGAATGCTGAACGCTTGTCCATCTTGCCAGTACCGCCTTTGTGAGGATGACAAGCTCGACGTGCGCATGATCGGGCAGATGGACGGGAATGATTCGCTGAAGAGGGTTGAGCGTAAGGAAGATCGGTGGGCTGAGAAGGAGGAGGCCGGACTCGAGCTGCCGCCTGCCAGTAGGGAGAGGATTGACCGCCGTGTTGCGGGGCAAGATTACTTCGCATCTTTGGAGGAGACGAAGGTCTGGGATGAGAACAACTGGTCAAGCATAGAGGATCCAGCTCCTAGTGCAGATACTGAGCTGCTTCACCATGTTTGGGCTGAGGGACGGTGCGAAGAGCAATGGCATAATATGAAGGAGGCGAATACTGTTAAGTCTGCTGCGAAGTTCCGAGAGAACGGTTGGTTTGTTTTACTCTGCCAACATATGATGGTCCTGGCTGTCTGCGATATGGTACAAAGTGGCGAGCTGTATGTGCCTTTCGACTTTTTACCTCTACTCTCACTGATGATTACCTCTACAGCGCTCGATACCCTCTGGCTTTACTGCACCTGTTTATGAGTGCTGAGAAGGAAGAGCGTGAACGCACTGGAGAAGGGAGGTCAAAAGGATCTCTAGCCATTGCTTACGATATCGCCTGCAAATTCTCGAAGACGCTCTCTCGGAGTCCACTCAAAAGTCTTGCTCAGTGGTCTAATTATCTTCCGGTGGTCGGTACTATGCATGGGTATGGCCATGAACGTCTCTGCCAGCTCCTCTTCCTCATGCTCTACATTGTTGGATGCGGTCTGGAGGACGGTGAGGGTGACGAACGCTTCTATAGCGTTTCAAACGCTCTTGCACCTATTACACACCACCAATCTGCCTTCCACCGTCGACAGGCAATTTCCGAATTTCTCTACTACAAGGACATCGAGACATACGCCAACATAAGCCGGTTTCTGTACGGCAACTACAAGCAAGCTCTTGGCATAACCATGACTCGCGACACATTGAGCACGAGCATGAAGACCGCTGGGATCACTTCTCCGCAGACATTCTACACTTGGTTACTGGAGGAGGGCGAATATCTGCGGAACCTTGCTGGCACGCCTCCCGAGGAGACGGTAAAGATGGAATACTACCTAAAGCTAGAGGCTTTGCAGAGTTGTCAGTCGCGTCTTTCAAAACTTCGCCTGGACTACGTGTCATATGTTTCTGGAAAGCGAGACATGGTGAATGTCTACGAGAGGAAGTGCAGAAACGAGGAGGAAAATGAGCTTAAGCTCATAGCTGATGTCCAGGCGCTGGAAAAATCACTTGAAATCAAGGTTAGATGGGTAGAAGGAAGTGATGAATGGGCTACAGGAAAGAAGATGGTCAAGGAGGCTGCTTACCGTAAGGCTCTGGACAAGCTGGAGTCTTTGTTGGTGGCTCGAATGTTCGAGATGGCAAGATTGAATGTCTCCGGTACTGGTAAGCTGTGATATGTGTGTTTATGGCCTTCCCTGCTGACTCCTTGCTCTCCAGGCTACAAGATGCGCAAGCACATCGCTCAATCCCTCAAAAATCATTTGAAGTCAATTCAAAATGCCATCACGACTTACAACAAGGCTGCAGCTGCACTGACTCCTGCTCGCCGGAAAATCACCTGGGATGAGGTTGTCGACTATGCGTACTTATCGGAGTTCGACATTCTCCGCGACACCCGTGAGGATGTTCGAGAGAGGAAGTGGGCAACACCTCAAAATCGCGTGCTGATGACACGGTTCTTCAAGTTCATTCGCGCAGAGGAGGAGCTTGCACGAGTTCACGTAGAGGTCAAGAGACTTCTTACCTACATGGTTGATGAGGAGTTATTAGTGTGTGGGAAGGCCACAGAAGTGGAGGCGGAGAACCCTGCACTTGCCCTTCAGCTTCGGCTCCACTGGAAGGAACGTTCTCGCTTCAACTCCATCCACCGATCACGCCTGTTTGCCATCACCAAGCTGAGAGGCTTTGACCATGCGAACCGACATTATTGGACTGCTGGAACTCATGTCACACGTCAGCAAAGCGGTGGGAGTACCGTCGGAAGCACCATCGGGAACACGGCGGAGGGCCCGGAAGACTGGGAAGAGGATGACGATGAGGATGATATCCATGAGTCCGAGAGCCGTGTTGTGAGTGTTTTAGATGCGACATTTGATGATGATTAGTACCTCTGTATCCTACCATGTACTGTGATTTTTGTCTACACACTAAATGCTATGTACGCGCCCCCCGAATGACGCCCGACGGTGAGATCAGAGGGTCACGAGGTGTCACCGAGGTGACCAGGGGTTATCTATGATGAAATACTGCCTAAAGTTCCTCTAGTTTAGTGTATTTATTTGTTATAGGGTACCTTACTCTAAACACCTTATCTACATAGCAAGGTACCGACGGGGTACCAGCTTATGTATATACTGTACTTGGGGCTGTACAGGTGTTATAAATCCCGGAAATATCCTGGAAAAACCACAAAAAATATGGAAAATATTCGGAGGGTGTATTGCAATCACATGACCCTGGATCTTTGGCAAAGAAGACCCAATAATGGATAATAATCACAAAAAATCAATCATTTCTCATAAAACAGCAGCAGGGGTAGGGATATACACCATACCATATATGGTTATGGTGGCACTGTATCAGTATATTCAGTGGCACTGTATGACTATGGTTAGGGTGGCACCATGTAAATGTTATTATGGTGGCACTAGTATGGTTACAGTGGCACTGTATAAATATTGTTACAGTGGCATCATCTGAATACAGTTAGGGTGGCACTGTATAAATATTGCTACATTGGCACTAAATGAATATGGTTAGGGTGGCACCATATAAATCCGATTAGGGTGGCACTGGATTAATATTGGTACAGTGGCACCATATGAATATGGCTAGGGTGGCACCATACAGTGACACCAGATAAACATGGGAAATATCATGTGAGCAGTGATATGCCATCTGTGGCTTGTCAAAATATTTCAGGGTGTATATCTCTCAATGGATTTTTTTCTAAATCCTGTGTGTGTATACATTACAAATACAGTTATGATACTGCCATATAAGTATGGTTATGGACCAGCCACATGAATATGGTTCCAATATCATTACTGCTTCTGACCAACTGTTCAATCATGTATTACCTCTCAAAGATCAAGAAGTAGAGTAAATTTATTCTCGAGGTTTTGGCATATTTTCTGTTATCTTCTATTGTGAATTTTTCTGAAATCCATGAATAGCTGGTTCATCAGGAAAAATGGTCTGGGCCCAGGGCTGACTTTAGGTTGACCCACAATGACCTAAAGAGACTTAAGGGAACCTAAGGATACCTAGGTCTCCTAGGCCACCTAGGTTGCCTAGCCTGCCTCAGTTTCTTTGAGGTCACCTAGGTTGCCTAGGATTTAGGGATAAACTTTGGGAATTTGAGGTAACCTGAGTAAACCTGAGTAAACCTGAGCTGACCTGAGGAACCTGAGGTAACCTGAGGTAGCCTAAGGTAGCCTGGGGTAGCCTGGAAGACCCAAGGTGACCAGGGTGACCAGGGTGACCAGGGTAGCCTAGGTTCCCTAGGTCATCATAGGTTTAACCCCTTTTCGCTGATGCTTGTAGTAGTACAAGATTACCCTGTCATGATTATATGTTACTGTAATAGTATCATCATGACCATATTCATACACTACTACCATATCAATATTGTTATGGTACTGCTGCATAAATATGGTTGGGGTACTTCTATATAAGTATGGTTATCCTATGTCACATATACTTGTAGCCACGGAAAAAAATGGTCCGGGTCACATTTGCATTTGAACTTGCAATCTTCAGTGTATTTTGGAAAGGAGATCACAAAAAATTCTGAGTAGGTGAATATGTTGTATTGATGGTGATAAACATCCTCAGAAAGTATGGGGCTTATAATGCAAGTATGAGAATGTAGAACAACTAAGTACATGAGTGGTATCAAAAAGGTGGACTGTTTTTTTCTGTGGCCACGGGTACATCTGCTCAGACTTCTCCTCCCACTACTGGCAAACAAGGCTGATGCAATCAACATTCATCTCGGAGATCAAAGAGGACTCGAAATGCACCATCCACCAATTTTCCTCCTGATTCTCTGCCCAAGAAAAAGAAGGCTGGGTTCCATCTAATGAAGCAGGATGTACCAGACAATGCAAAAGGAGTCCAGGTGTGTAATACGTATCCTATCCCTTTTTTTTCAACTCATTTTGTTATGCTTTTTCTTTCAGAATGCATTTCATGTCCATATCCGCATTATGTGGATGTCACTCTCACAAGAGGATGTCCCACTAGGTCCTGATCTCAATCTCAAGAACTCATTCAATGAGCGCTTCAAATCTAGTAACAAAGCCGATATTGGAGCTCACATTGATGCCCTCATTGCTAAAGCTATACCAGCTTCTTTGGAGGCAATTGCTAAAGCTGACGAGGTCAGGTGTACTGCTCATAGGTTTGCACATTGGGCAAGGCAAATTGAGGAGCCATTCTTGGTCTCAATGTTTATGGCAGTTGCCAATGCTGGCCTCACTCGATGGGCACCAGATGTCCTGGGAACTCCTAACTCTCCATATAATGTTCTTCATGAGCGCATTGCAGTCACTACTTTCCGCCAACTTCTTACTTCTTTTGTATATACCAAGATGAATGCCAACATCTCTTTTGCTGAAGATCATATACTCCTTTCCAAGCTTTACCAATGCTACATCTTCAGTCACATGCTGAAGAAGGCCTGCAGGGAGATGAAACATCCTGGAGCTGCAGTTACAGATGTGGAACGCCACAACACCACTTGATGCCGTGAAAATGTGCACTTTTATTCCTTATTAAATTTAATGCATTAATTTCCTTTTTTTGCAGCTTGCTGATAGTCATGTTCAGCATTTGAAGGATCAAGGCTACCGTGATGCTGTTATAAGACTGATAAAAAAGCCTGATGCTAACTCTGATGATGAGCTTGATCCCAATGCTCCACCTGGTGTAGTTCAGTATCACATAAAGGCAAAGCCTGAGCAATCTGATCTGACTACTGCATTTCTTTGTCATGAGGATCAGATTTGTAGGATGAACCAGAGTGTAAAGTCCAAAGGAGCCCAATGGTATGATCTATGGTCTCTCTTTCTCTCTTGAACTTAACTAATATCAGCTCTAGAATGGAGCGCACCCGCATTGTTGACCCTCAGTTCAATACGCCCTCATACACCAACCATCCCAGAAATGCACCAATCAACTATTTCTCTCCTTGGTACCATAACAATGTCCTTACTCTTTGTGAATGTGCAATGTATATGAACAATGGTGTCACCTTGCCATTGCCACAGCATTGTCAGAGTGCAGATGACATTCGGCGCTGGAGGAAGTTGAACACAAAGAAGTTCATGGAAGAATATGAAAATGATGTCTTGGCTCTATACGATATTCCAATGGAGGAGGAGCTTGAGTGTCTGGACAGAAATGAAGATGAAGATGATGAAGACAATGAAGAGGACATTACTGGTGATAGTGATGAAGATGGCAAATAATGTTGTTCAATAGTTTCAATTATGCATTCTTTCCTCCATAGAGTATTCAGTATTGGTCTCCTATAATTCTATCATCTTTTATTGGCATAAGTCAAGTTTCTGCCTGCATATGAAGGATACCCTTTGAGCCTCTGCCTTTCTCACTCAGAGGGAGATGATAAGGTTAGCCAAAACTCGGACCAGAGGTCCATAAATTAAGCGGATCATGAAGTGCTGTACTGTACAGGAACATCAGTAGCTAATGGAATGCATAGTATGGTACAAGTACACCCTCTAGCCAATTCTGCATGAAACCCAGAATGTGGTGGCAAACAGCCTACAGGATCCCAATCTGGGAGACGATGCAATGAAGTCCATCAAACACCATTTTTAGTCACTAGTGCCTCACGGCCACTTTTTGTCCCCTCTTCAAGCCATGTCTGAGCCTGTTGTCAAACCTCTGCACCTGTACGAGTGGCCCATCTATTGAGATCAAGGATCTCAATCTCTGCTGTGAGACATTTGCAGAAAGAGCAAAGTAGATTTCCCTTTATTGACACAAACCCTGCTCCTTTCCGGCTAGCTGGCAGATCTGCAATATAAGGCACTATGCAAACCTACACAGGTACACCTTCTGGATGTCGGTGAGTTTGAACACTCTTTGCTGGTATTCCTGTACCTTCAAAACCATTGGATCAAGAATATCTTATTTCCATATGCTTGGAACCAATCAATGTACAGACCAAAGACTAAGTTATATTGGCTCTGCTGCAGGAAAGTATGCAGATCTTTCCATACAGGACTGTTTGACATGAAGGCGGATTCCAGAGGTAGGGAGCTTTTCTGCAGGCCTCAGCAAACAACAGATCTTCTGCAGCAATTGTAATCCACAATTCATTGCTTTTTAGCGCACATGAATTCATTTACACAATTGCTGCACTTCACTATATCCTCTTTGCCACCCCTAGTGCACGCAAATACTCATAGCCACGGAAAAAAATGGTCCAGGTCACATTTGCATTTGAACTTGCAATTTTCAGTCCATTTTGGAAAGGAGATCACAAAAAATTTTGAGTGGGTGAATATGTTGTATTGATGGTGATAAACAGCTTCAGAAAGTATGGGGCTTATGATGCAAGTATGAGAATGTAAAACAACCAAGTACATGAGTGGTATCAAAAAAGGTGGACCGTTTTTTTCCGTGGCCACGAGTAGAGTTCGATATGCTCTACAATATTGGCTTACCAACCATGCTTCTATCTTCAGTATCTATGGTGCATCGCAGCAATGTATCACAACTTGCTCAACTCCAAATTCCTGAGCAACTTAGTTATTTCGCTCTTATTCAATGCCTTCCGTTGATTATAGCGTTACTGTGTTCAGTCCATATTTCCAGCGTACCGTCACGGTCATTTGTGCGCAAGTAGCTTGTTAATAGCTATTGTGGTTGGCACGCTATGTTCCATTCTAGGGACATGCTGAACTTGCTTTTTCGAGTTATATCATTCATCAGCCAGGTCATGGGGCCATGGTCAGATGCCCTCCAGTCTCATCCAGGTGCCGGAGTTCCGAGCAGAGGCCTGTGTGAGAATGCCCTGAGGCGTCCTGATTCCTTGTGCTCCTTGCTTCCTTTCCCCCATCATCTCTCTCAGTGTTGGGTAAGGGCTAACCGTCTGCTCTACACAGCTCTGATAGCTCTAACATCACTTCCAGCACATCCTTACATCTGTACAGACTACTAGCTTCGAGTTTACAGTATCTCAGATACAAGGATCTGGTATGGCTTCGGCATTTTTTACCTTGATCTTGTCACTGAACAGAGCCCACAACACATCTAGCCAGATCTAAAGACATCCAGTGCACATTCCGCTTTCCTGCCTTGTTAGATCACTAGATATCAGGGCTCTTGGTGCGCAGATCATGCCTGATAAGCTTTCTACATTGTACTAACAGATATCCGAGCAGATCTAGCAGGATCTGCGCATTTTTTCATCACCCTCCCTCCTCCTCCTCTATTTCACCATATCTGTTATCTGTTTTCTCTTTCTAATTAGTGTACTTGTACCATACCTATGCATCCATTAGCTACTGGTGTTCCTGTACAGTACAGCACTTCATGAAATGAATATCATGGCATATCTGCACCAAATGCAGCAGGAGTATGGAAAAATGTAGTATCCAGTGCTTCTACAATAATCCGCCGTGAAAGGAAGAAGTGCAGCCATGAGTCAAGACATTGGGTGTTATAGAGTGTCTTTGGTACCCATTTCATGGTCTTTCCAAATTGTTGTTTACGCCAAAGTTCGGTATTACAAGGCTTTGCTCAGATAGACTCCTTCCACTTGCAACACCATGGAATGGGCTGAGGATACATGGTATAGCAAGTTGGACAACAAGCAGTGCATATAATTTTCAGTTTCTCACTACTGCCAAAGGCTATACTTGTAGGCTATGCGCACATCACCAGGAATTTTGATTTTGGGGAAAGCAATATGAATGCCAAGAGATGATTGTATTCCAACTGTGATAAGTTGGAGGATTGTGAAAATGATGAACTGCAGTGACCGCAGGATTTTGTTGGAAATATCATGGCTGACACCAGCTTTAACATTGAGCCAAACCACCAGTGTACAGCAGAGCTGAATGATAAGGGAAGTTGGAAGGTCTATCTCTGTGGTTGATATTGGAACTGGTCAGTTTTACAGGCTACTCGTAGCCACGGAAAAAAACGGTCCAGGTCACAATTTGCATTTGAACTTGCAATTTTCAGTGGCATTTTGGAAAGGAGATCACAAAAAATTCTGAGTATGGTGAATATGTTGTATTGATGGTGGTAAACATCCTCAGAAAGTATTGGGCCTTATAACACAAGCATGAGAATGTCAATCGACCAAGTACATGATGGTATCAAAAAAGGTGACCATTTTTTTCCGTGGCCATGAGTATTACCATGAGTATTACCATGAGGGAATGAGGAATGAGGAATGAATGAGAACTGGACAAGAGTTGAGTACTTAGATGACGAGACTGATTATCTTTCTTAGGCCAGTTGGGCCAGCTCTTGCCGATTCACATGTCAATGCTATGTGGTGAGAAAATTATGATACTATTTATATAGTATACTG
>ML769764.1:0-48354 GCA_009733575.1 Gymnopus androsaceus JB14 | reverse complement strand
GCGCTTCAAATCTAGTAACAAAGCCGATATTGGAGCTCACATTGATGCCTCATTGCTAAAGCTATACCAGCTTCTTTGGAGGCAATTGCTAAAGCTGACGAGGTCAGGTGTACTGCTCATAGGTTTGCACATTGGGCAAGGCAAATTGAGGAGCCATTCTTTGGTCTCAATGTTTATGGCAGTTGCCAATGCTGGCCTCACTCGATGGGCACCAGATGTCCTGGGAACTCCTAACTCTCCATATAATGTTCTTCATGAGCGCATTGCAGTCACTACTTTCCGCCAACTTCTTACTTCTTTTGTATATACCAAGATGAATGCCAACATCTCTTTTGCTGAAGATCATATACTCCTTTCCAAGCTTTACCAATGCTACATCTTCAGTCACATGCTGAAGAAGGCCTGCAGGGAGATGAAACATCCTGGAGCTGCAGTTACAGATGTGGAACGCCACAACACCACTTGATGCCGTGAAAATGTGCACTTTTAATTCCTTATTAAATTTAATGCATTAATTTCCTTTTTTTGCAGCTTGCTGATAGTCATGTTCAGCATTTGAAGGATCAAGGCTACCGTGATGCCTGTTATAAGACTGATAAAAAAGCCTGATGCTAACTCTGATGATGAGCTTGATCCCAATGCTCCACCTGGTGTAGTTCAGTATCACATAAAGGCAAAGCCTGAGCAATCTGATCTGACTACTGCATTTCTTTGTCATGAGGATCAGATTTGTAGGATGAACCAGAGTGTAAAGTCCAAAGGAGCCCAATGGTATGATCTATGGTCTCTCTTTCTCTCTTGAACTTAACTAATATCAGCTCTAGAATGGAGCGCACCCGCATTGTTGACCCTCAGTTCAATACGCCCTCATACACCAACCATCCCAGAAATGCACCAATCAACTATTTCTCTCCTTGGTACCATAACAATGTCCTTACTCTTTGTGAATGTGCAATGTATATGAACAATGGTGTCACCTTGCCATTGCCACAGCATTGTCAGAGTGCAGATGACATTCGGCGCTGGAGGAAGTTGAACACAAAGAAGTTCATGGAAGAATATGAAAATGATGTCTTGGCTCTATACGATATTCCAATGGAGGAGGAGCTTGAGTGTCTGGACAGAAATGAAGATGAAGATGATGAAGACAATGAAGAGGACATTACTGGTGATAGTGATGAAGATGGCAAATAATGTTGTTCAATAGTTTCAATTATGCATTCTTTCCTCCATAGAGTATTCAGTATTGGTCTCCTATAATTCTATCATCTTTTATTGGCATAAGTCAAGTTTCTGCCTGCATATGAAGGATACCCTTTGAGCCTCTGCCTTTCTCACTCAGAGGGAGATGATAAGGTTAGCCAAAACTCGGACCAGAGGTCCATAAATTAAGCGGATCATGAAGTGCTGTACTGTACAGGAACATCAGTAGCTAATGGAATGCATAGTATGGTACAAGTACACCCTCTAGCCAATTCTGCATGAAACCCAGAATGTGGTGGCAAACAGCCTACAGGATCCCAATCTGGGAGACGATGCAATGAAGTCCATCAAACACCATTTTTAGTCACTAGTGCCTCACGGCCACTTTTTGTCCCCTCTTCAAGCCATGTCTGAGCCTGTTGTCAAACCTCTGCACCTGTACGAGTGGCCCATCTATTGAGATCAAGGATCTCAATCTCTGCTGTGAGACATTTGCAGAAAGAGCAAAGTAGATTTCCCTTTATTGACACAAACCCTGCTCCTTTCCGGCTAGCTGGCAGATCTGCAATATAAGGCACTATGCAAACCTACACAGGTACACCTTCTGGATGTCGGTGAGTTTGAACACTCTTTGCTGGTATTCCTGTACCTTCAAAACCATTGGATCAAGAATATCTTATTTCCATATGCTTGGAACCAATCAATGTACAGACCAAAGACTAAGTTATATTGGCTCTGCTGCAGGAAAGTATGCAGATCTTTCCATACAGGACTGTTTGACATGAAGGCGGATTCCAGAGGTAGGGAGCTTTTCTGCAGGCCTCAGCAAACAACAGATCTTCTGCAGCAATTGTAATCCACAATTCATTGCTTTTTAGCGCACATGAATTCATTTACACAATTGCTGCACTTCACTATATCCTCTTTGCCACCCCTAGTGCACGCAAATACTCATAGCCACGGAAAAAAATGGTCCAGGTCACATTTGCATTTGAACTTGCAATTTTCAGTCCATTTTGGAAAGGAGATCACAAAAAATTTTGAGTGGGTGAATATGTTGTATTGATGGTGATAAACAGCTTCAGAAAGTATGGGGCTTATGATGCAAGTATGAGAATGTAAAACAACCAAGTACATGAGTGGTATCAAAAAAGGTGGACCGTTTTTTTCCGTGGCCACGAGTAGAGTTCGATATGCTCTACAATATTGGCTTACCAACCATGCTTCTATCTTCAGTATCTATGGTGCATCGCAGCAATGTATCACAACTTGCTCAACTCCAAATTCTGAGCAACTTAGTTATTTCGCTCTTATTCAATGCCTTCCGTTGATTATAGCGTTACTGTGTTCAGTCCATATTTCCAGCGTACCGTCACGGTCATTTGTGCGCAAGTAGCTTGTTAATAGCTATTGTGGTTGGCACGCTATGTTCCATTCTAGGGACATGCTGAACTTGCTTTTTCGAGTTATATCATTCATCAGCCAGGTCATGGGGCCATGGTCAGATGCCCTCAGTCTCATCCAGGTGCCGGAGTTCCGAGCAGAGGCCTGTGTGAGAATGCCCTGAGGCGTCCTGATTCCTTGTGCTCCTTGCTTCCTTTCCCCCATCATCTCTCTCAGTGTTGGGTAAGGCTAACCGTCTGCTCTACACAGCTCTGATAGCTCTAACATCACTTCCCAGCACATCCTTACATCTGTACAGACTACTAGCTTCGAGTTTACAGTATCTCAGATACAAGGATCTGGTATGGCTTCGCATTTTTTACCTTGATCTTGTCACTGAACAGAGCCCACAACACATCTAGCCAGATCTAAAGACATCCAGTGCACATTCCGCTTTCCTGCTTGTTAGATCACTAGATATCAGGGCTCTTGGTGCGCAGATCATGCCTGATAAGCTTTCTACATTGTACTAACAGATATCCGAGCAGATCTAGCAGGATCTGCGCATTTTTTCATCACCCTCCCTCCTCTCCCTCTATTTCACATATCTGTTATCTGTTTCTCTTTCTAATTAGTGTACTTGTACCATACTATGCATTCCATTAGCTACTGGTGTTCCTGTACAGTACAGCACTTCATGAAATGAATATCATGCATATCTGCACCAAATGCAGCAGGAGTATGGAAAAATGTAGTATCCAGTGCTTCTACAATAATCCGCCGTGAAAGGAAGAAGTGCAGCCATGAGTCAAGACATTGGGTGTTATAGAGTGTCTTTGGTACCCATTTCATGGTCTTTCCAAATTGTTGTTTACGCCAAAGTTCGGTATTACAAGGCTTTGCTCAGATAGACTCCTTCCACTTGCAACACCATGGAATGGGCTGAGGATACATGGTATAGCAAGTTGGACAACAAGCAGTGCATATAATTTTCAGTTTCTCACTACTGCCAAAGGCTATACTTGTAGGCTATGCGCACATCACCAGGAATTTTGATTTTGGGGAAAGCAATATGAATGCCAAGAGATGATTGTATTCCAACTGTGATAAGTTGGAGGATTGTGAAAATGATGAACTGCAGTGACCGCAGGATTTTGTTGGAAATATCATGGCTGACACCAGCTTTAACATTGAGCCAAACCACCAGTGTACAGCAGAGCTGAATGATAAGGGAAGTTGGAAGGTCTATCTCTGTGGTTGATATTGGAACTGGTCAGTTTACAGGCTACTCGTAGCCACGGAAAAAAACGGTCCAGGTCACATTTGCATTTGAACTTGCAATTTTCAGTGCATTTTGGAAAGGAGATCACAAAAAATTCTGAGTATGTGAATATGTTGTATTGATGGTGGTAAACATCCTCAGAAAGTATTGGGCTTATAACACAAGCATGAGAATGTCAATCGACCAAGTACATGAGTGGTATCAAAAAAGGTGGACCATTTTTTTCCGTGGCCATGAGTATTACCATGAGTATTACCATGAGGGAATGAGGAATGAGGAATGAATGAGAACTGGACAAGAGTTGAGTACTTAGATGACGAGACTGATTATCTTTCTTAGGCCAGTTGGGCCAGCTCTTGCCGATTCACATGTCAATGCTATGTGGTGAGAAAATTATATATATTATATATATATATATATGTTTGTGACATCAGTGTTACTTGTCGGAGAATCAGTGGAGAATCCCTGCAGAATCCCTGCAGAAATCCATGTAAGGGCATCACATTTTGATTGCCTTGGGCCTTGCCCCCAGTGTAAGACTAACCAGTATATGCACTAACATTGACATAGAATATGGCTACATGTTTCAACTATGACAGTTATAGTACTATATCACACATCGAGGCCTCCATGCGTCTGTTGGAGTTGTCTCCTGTGCCAATCTGGCTCTAGATTTATCAATCCGATACCTCCCAGACCATCTTTACACCTACCTCATTCCTGGTCCTCATGAACCTGACTACGACCAACTGGACCATTATCTTCAACCTACCTTGGAGAAATTCATTGAAGCATGGCAACCTGGCATGAGGGTATCCCGCACTGCCAATTTGGAGTTAGGGGTGGTAGTCGAAGCGGGGATCTTTCTCTCTGTGAACAAATCTGCCTGCTGCTCAAAAGGCTGCTGGTTTTATGGGAACAATGTCAAACTTCATCTGCACAGTATGCAACTTGCATGGCACACATCATATCTTTAGCTGTGATCACAAAAATTGGCCTCGTTGAGATATTTCAAAACTCCGCTGCTGGTCGGAGGCCTATAGAGATGCTCGGACACACTCCGAGCGCACTGCCATTGTCAAGAACCACGGTGTCTGATGGTCATCCTTCTGGCTATTGGAGTATTGGGATCCTACCTGGATGCTTGTGATTGACGCTATGCACTGTATCCTGGAGGGTGTTGTACATTATCACTGCCGCTATGCTCTCCGTCTCGACGCATCAGCTATCCAAATCAGTGCCGATGGTTTCAAATATGCATTTGACTGGCCATGGACTCTGTACAACAATGAGACAGTCCCTGAAGGTTTGAAGATACCGGAGAAACAGGTGCTTTTGGTGATCAAAGTTCAGAAGGCCTTATCTCTAGCTATCTCAGGAGATAAGGCATTGACACTTGAACAGCTATGATCTCAATTGGAAAACCAGGGAACCCTTGCCTCGCTCAAGTTTGTTGCTCACACACTTGAACTTCCTACAACCCTCCACAATCTAAGTGCTAAAGTCTCTATGATGCATTTACAGTGTGCTTGTCATACCTCAAAGAAGCCAGAGTCCATCTCTGCGCCTACGGGCGTTGCGTTGACAAAATCTCACTTCATAGCTTTGCTCCTTGACTGGGTGAGTAAAATTTCTTCATTCAAAGAACCATTTTGCTAAAGTATTCTAATAGAGATTGAACCAACCGCACAACTCCACTGCCTTCATCATCCCTACAGGGACACCAGAAACCCTCTCATTCATCCAACGCGTCATTTGGTATTGCACCACTGCGTCTTGGTTGAACTCTGTACCAAAAAACTATGGGGAGTCCAATGCGGGAACAATCAAGGCAGACAAATGGTGCATGTTGAGCAGAGTGTATCTCCCTATAGCACTCATCATCCTCTGGGGTGATGATGATGGTTGCACTCCTCCTTCCAACTCTTTCTTGCTCAAGGCCATAGACCACACGATGGTGCTTTTCCAGGCCACCATTATTGCCTGTAGATACACTGTGACCTCTGCTTGCGCTGAAGCCTACCAGAAATACTACAATCAGTGGGTTGGCAACTTACACACACTGTTTCCGCACACCTGCAAAGGTACCGCCCGGCCAAACATCCATGCCGGTCAGCACATCTATGACTTTCTTCTACTATTTGGCCCCGTCATCTCATGGTGGTGCTTCCCATTTGAACACCTCATTGGAGCCTCCAAAAAATGAATACAAATGACTTTGTCGGTAGTAAGTACAAATGACTTTGTTGGTAGTAAGTTTCCAATGAAATCGTCATTCATAAAGATTTAACGCCACATTTAGGTCCCATGGAACTCACCATTGTCAAAACACTCGTCCGAACTGCGAATCTACGCCACTGGTTGCACCGTCCGGACTGCCCTGAGGCTGTTCGACAGCTCAAAGTGCTCTTCAACAAATGCTTCGTACCAGTCAATGCTCCTCACAACACCGGGGAATTCACTGAAAGAAAAGGCGCATTCCGTGCTTATGCTAAGCACAACGGTGTCAATTTTTCTCCGCATACAACGCACAAGGGGAATGCCAATATAATCTACAGACCAATGTCTGGTGGGACCCCGCTGGCTGGTCAAATCCAGCGGATTGAGAACATCGGCAATACTGTTCATCTATGTTCGGCGACACTTGCCCCTCTCCACCTCCTTATACAATCCTTTCGTTTGCTATCCACATCTTCGTGCCAAAACTTATTCCTCTGACCTCAGCCATACAGAGGATATCATTGATCTTGATGATATTGTTGCACACGCTGCTTGTTACAACTACTCCTATGGGAGATCAGTAATGCTGAATTTGTCGAGGTAGTAATTGAATACATATCATGCGTCTGTGTCTTCAGCGTCACGCTTCTGCATCTTGACCTTGACGCAGTGATGACTAACCACTTTCCTTGATTTATAACCTTTGAGTTGCCTTACCATGCGCGCTGATTTTTGCAAACAATTATCTCATATCGAGTTCACATTCTGTAGCTCAGATTTCTTATTATTCAGATGTATAGATTAGTAATCATAATTTATATCTTGCGTGGACATAATACTTATTCATGAAATTTTATGAATCTTGTTAGCTTTTGCATCCTCATATATGAGCACAATCTGGAGCGAATTCTGTTCACTTAAGTTTTTGCTTGACTTTGAAAATTTCTGTCTGCTAATTGGGGCTTCGCAAACATCAGAAATTGGTATGTAATTTGTAAATAATATCAGTTGCCAGGAACTGTCTACTTTCGTAGGCAAATTTGGTAGAGGTTAATTTTTTCCCTTTCCCATGTGCATGCCAACGAAGGATCCACTGAGCTGAATTGGCCTCAAGGTGGAGAGCTGGCTTTCCTGGACTGGAATGTGTTTGGGTGCGGCAGGAGGAAGCCTGCAGCTCGGGCCCTGAGGAGAGGCACAGCTCGGAGCAGGAGGGGAAGCAGTCTGGGGAGGGTAGAACATGGTTGGCTGAGGTTTGTGGGCGTTATCTGTAGCTAAGCCTCCTCGTGAGTTACCCCAACTGTGTGCAATCTTGTAGCACTTACTGCATGGACACGTATGCCATCCCCAGCTTGAGCGTCCTTTTGAGGGTTGGAGACCAATGTATCACCTCTCCTTGCACCTGTATGAGTGTCTGTATAGGAGAATGGGTCAGTGAAAGTCCACGCAAACTTGCCTGAATAAGGATTGACCCGTATATAGGAGTGTAAGAAGAATGAGGTTGTGCATCTAACCTCGCATTGCTTGCTGCTGGTATCCGTAATCACAATCTCCGGAGGATGCAGACCTGAGCTGGACGCGGCGTTTGTGCTGAAGTTGTCTGGAGCTGGAGCGGCTCCACAATGAGAGTGGCAAGAATCAGTGTGCTGGGCCAAAGAGGAAGGCATGCATAATGTAGTTCCACTGGCTTCATCTGCAGGAACGTAACCCCCAGGGTAACAGAGGGCCGCAGCACGAGTTGACCTGTTTGACGGATAGCCAAACTTGTCAACATCCCCACCGTCATTGTCCCCTTGGACATCCTGGTCATCACCCTGGGACCTGAGGAGGTTGTTGAAGAGATTGGACCTCGGCCTGGGTAACTGAGGCTTGAAGGGGAGAGACTTCTGTCTTTGCGGAATAGCAGCACAAGGGTAACTGTCCGCTCCTGGGTCTCCCCCACCGAGCAAGGATAGAGGGTCTTCGTTGTTGTGTATCTCATCATTGTCTCCCTGGCCCCTCTGACTGCCCTGGTTGTTGTTGACTTCTTGAGTCTGGTTGCCAGAGGCAGAGGGACCCACGGTAGAGGCTGCAGCTTTTGCTTGCAAGCACGTGAGTTCCAAGGACATATCGAGACAGTAGGATTGGTGTGACGTAGGCGGGAGGGCCAAGGTTGATTTTTGATTTTTGATCTTTGATCTTTGATTTTCCACATGATTTTTAGCACTTTTTTTTTTGTGTTCTACCTATTATCAGAGTGCTTAGTGTATATAGGGTATATTCCCATCTAGCTTTCACTTGGTTGTTGGCTGTATAGGGCCAATTGACCCTGTCCTGCAAAGATGCACAGGACATATATTACATTACATACCATGTATTAACAAAGCTCTGATGGTGTACCTGTTTGATTCTCCCTTGCTGTAACGCAAGCCCAGACTTACACCAAAACCATCAGATTGTTAGTTCGATTCCCCCCACTGGTCAGTATCCATTTTGTTGCCTTTATCTCACAATAATTCTCGCAGTATGATTTTAATGGAGAAATTGTTTTCACTTGTACATGTTTCTTTTTTAGCATCTTCATGACCTTTAAGACGTCATTCCAAATATATGAAACCAGGATTCAAAAATAATAATAAAAAAACACAAATCAAAAATCGCAAATCAACCTTGGTCTTCTTCTTGCCTACATCAGTTAACTGTTGATGAAAATTGAATGGAGCAGTATAGTAGTAATAAAAGCTCACAATTCTACATAAAATGTAAAGCCAACAAAATGAGATGAAGTAAAAATCTCGATGGAGTAGCAAAATGCAACAAAAGCAACAAAATATACATTTACTGATCATAACAGGAATCGCATACACGATCTGATAGTTTCAGCATGAGCTTGCGTTACTGCACAGCAAGGGAGAATCAAACAGGTACACCATCAGAGCTTTGTTAATACATGGTACTCATGGCCACAGAAAAAAATGGTCCACCTTTTTTGATACCACTCATATACTTGGTTGATTGACACTCTCATGCTTGTGTTATAAGCCCAATACTTTCTGAGGATGTTTACCACCATCAATACAACATATTCACATACTCAGAATTTTTTGTGATCTCCTTTCAAAAATGCACTGAAAATTGCAAGTTCAAATGCAAATGTGACCTGGACTGTTTTTTTCCGTGGCTACGAGTATGTAATGTAATATATGTCCTGTGCACCTTTGCAGGACAGGTTCAATTGGCCCTATACAGCCAACAACCAAGTGAAAGCTAGACGGGGATATACCCTATATACACTAAGCACTCTGATAATAGGTAGAACACAAAAAAAAAGTGCTAAAAATCATGTGGAAAATCAAACATCAAAAATCAAAAATCAAAAAGCAACCTTGGCCCTCCCGCTTACGTCAATCGGTGATTTTTCCGAAAAAGTGTGTAAAGTGAAGCTACGGTGTATTCGTAGCAAGAGAATTCGAAATTTTGTTTGAAAGAGCTTGTTGAGAATGAATTGCTACAAGTACTGATGATGGTACAAAAGAGAGAAGAGGTGGCGCTAAACACCGCTGCCGGCCAGTCTAACAAAAACTTGGCTTCCTTCTTTGCATGCTCCTCCGAATCCTGCACCACCAGGACATGGGCAGGCAATACAAGAGATACCCATTTCCCCCATTCAAGTCTTGGCCAAGGTATGCTCTGTATCATTATCACAGCCAGCTTGCTTTGCCATCTCCAAATGATACCACTCCCTCATCATTCTAGAGAAAGCCTTGTATCAATCCTACAATATGAACAATCAGCACACAAAGTAAATCAAGCTAGAAAGAAATGAGCCATTTCTACCTTATTCGTGCCCAACCCAGCATTGTTTGTCAACTTCTCCAGTCCCGCATAGAAATCATAAGTTGTAACCTTCCCTTGTAACGTCAAGATGTGGAACATATTAAGCACCTGGAAGGTAGCCGCTGTTCAAGGATCAATGTGAGTGGCTGGAAACCAATGGCGGCGCATTAGCTGTTGGTGCCATTCACCAGCAGCATGGCAATTCGGGCAATCACAGTACACCAGGATCAAGCTACGCACACTGTTTATGTGAATAATCGTAAACACTGTATAAGCCTTGGATTGAAACATTGTTCATTTGGACAATGACCTAGTTGAACCATAACACTAATATTGCGCAGGGGAATTCACCCAAAAAACTCCCCATTCCATTTCTAAAAGGGTAATCTGAGTATGCTGCATCTGTAAGATAAAAGGATAGTATTACCTCTACAATATGTAATGGGAGGTCCGTGTGGATTTCCCGGCAGCATTCTTGGCATACCAGGTCCTCTGAGAAGCATTCCATACAACAATATAGTGGAACTCTGTTAAGCCCGTGCAGCCCAGATCAAAGTAGCGGGAAATCAATCGCAAATCAATCGTGGGAATCGACCGATGTCGATTGATTGATGACCTGGGTTGGACCTTTGAAATAACGGGACTTGGTGAAGCTGTTAGCAACACCTAAGGCTTAACACACTGTAATGTGTCCCAGAGGGAAGGAGTGGAAGACGGGCAGAGTAGAGCAAATGCACAGCCACAATTCGATCGCAAATCAATCGCAATGTTAATCAATTGATTGGCGTAGATGTCGGAAATATGACTAGAGAAGATCAGCTAGGCTAAGTTGATTTTCAAACTAAAGTTATGATACATAGTATACTACTTAAATACTAGTGAGTTTGGATAAACGGATAAATGTAAAGAACAATAAGTAATATATATCTGGGAGTGTATTCAGTAAGTATAACAATAAAGTAATTCAGTAAGAAAGACAAAAGAATATGAAAGGAATAAAACAATAAGTATTGGAAAGTTTGTTCAAACATGATAGGAATGTTTCCAAAGGTAAAGAGCAGCTATCAGATCAATACATTGATTGATTGGAAATCGGCGGCAAGTGTTGAACATTGGCAGCGAGTGTCGGATGTCATTGATCAATGGCAAGTGATTGTAAATTGGCGGCAAGTGTCGGAAATGAGTGGTGATGATAGCATGGATATAACGAACTTGGGCGATGGGTTCACCAACATCTGAAAAACAACAGCAATGGCAAGCCACCTTATTCCCATCACCTCTGCCTTCCATGTGCATCATTTCAACAAGGTATTCATCTGCAAACAGTCTCTAGGCAAGTCGTGGTTTGTCCTGCAAGATCCCCTATTAGTTCAGATGCAGCGCACTAGTCACCCAACTAAAATCACTCACCGATGCAAGATACCTACGTTTACTCCGTGGAACAACCCCTTTAAGCAGGGATTCAATGTCAAGAACATTTCTGGAATCTGCAACATCCTCAAAGCCAGATTGGCTGAAGCCCAGCAGAACCAACTGGAGTCTCATTCAACGGTTCCGAACAAGGATCCAATGATACTCCTGAGTGCCTGTGTTTCAGTGAAGATGGAAATGAAGCTTCCATGGTTTTCTGCTTCATGCAACAGCCATCCTGCGATAACTCATCCACATAAACTGTTGCAGTTGACTTCTGACCAATTTCTTGAATATCAATTAAACTTGCTGTAAAAAACTTCGGCTTGCCCCCTCTTGTTAGGTTAGCCGCGGGTTGAGCATTAGTTGCAGAGGAAGATGCAGTATTGGCGTTTGAGCCTGAAGCTGCAGGTTTGAACTTGACTTTTTGAATTTTAGGGTGCATGAGTGATAAGTATCATTGAATTAAAGCTTCAGAAGAAGCATCACCAATCAGCGATCAACAATCAGTCGGGTTTGACGCGATCCCGGGCGCACATGATGGCTGCTGAACTCTTCTGAATCCCTCATTGTCCCCTCCTCTATGAGTATGGCCCCTGCCTCAGCTGGCACAGGTAAGAACATAATACACTTTGATTTGACATATCATTCTTTCCACATAAATGTGTTAATGGCTATGCGGAGTTGTATTTGCTGCTGTCTCTGGCGGTGAAGAAAGGACATGCCTATCTTTTCAGAATATTTGAGACTTCTTTTACCTCGCTTCTGAAGCTCACTGTTTCCCTAGTCTCCTCCCCAGCCGTAATAGTTGTCGGACCAAACGGCCCATAAAATTTTGTGAATTTTTGACTACAATGTCTGGTGCATTTGGCTGCTGGCTACTATGATGTCAGATGTGAAATTCACCACCACATCAACATCTAAATATGGTAGCTTCTGACCACGCCACGTGATACTGCCGATGACGCGACTCACGCTCTGCTTTAATTATTACATCCTTAATAAATTTCAATTTTTGCTTGCTTTCTTCCATGCCCTCACATCCAGGTGGTATATCTCTCTCCGACTATGAAGCCATCTTTTTCAAAGGAGAAGATTCAAGATCGGATAAGGATTCCTTTCCGAATCCCCCTGAAGAGCCTCTAGAGTACATGATTGGCCTGACCTTCCTACCCGGGTTCACACTGTGCTTGATGCCTGTGAAGCAGTAGAGATGGATGTTGCATTATTTCTTGATGCTCTCAGCTGGGGATCCAAGGAATATGTTAGTGATCCTCAGATAAGAGGTGCTCGGACTGCACTTTTATCCAGCCATTGTCTACCAGGAATTCTACGGAAGTGGTGGAGACCACCCCATCAAGCACACAAAACTGTTGGTCAGGGTGCAAGTGTGGTCATGGCGGAGTTTGCATGGGAATGCCTTTCCGAGACCTTATTGAGAGAGATGAAGGCAGTTTCAGAGCTTCTGAAATCGCCTCCAGGACCTGCAGAGCTTACAGAAGAAGCATTAACCAGTCTATCCTTTGAGGAAATTATTCCTGCTGTCATGGAGCTTGCACCAGACCTCTGGCAACTTCTGCGTTCTCTTGGCTACAGTGTCCAACAAGAGCATAAAAATACTCGAAAGAACCCAGACAAGGTTTGTCAATTTTCTTGTTCCAAATGTGGTGTGGTGGACTGAGTTTGTCTCACTCAGATCATCTTTACAATTATTTCAATGCTCTGTTACACCCGTAACAAGAATTGTGGGCGTTTCCAGAAGGTCCTGTCAATCTATCTGAAGTTCAAAGGACTCTCAGCAAAAGCTTTTGATACCCTTCATATTCTTGGCATTACTATGAGCCACAAGTGGAAAGCAAATGCAGCAGCTACAATATCCAAGAATTGCATGTATGAAGTTATTAGCCTCATGGATCAGTTATTTTTCTGGATCATTGCTCATGACAACATGAGCCTCCCTTTCTGTGTCTACTCCCAGCAAAATGACAACCAGACCACCTTCGGCAATGGTTGCGCTGCCACAGTATTTGTCAAGCGCAGTGTACACCAACTTCCTCCTGAAGCTAATCAGAGGTTGAAGGAGTTTCGTGCACAAGGACTCCAGAATCCACTGACTGCTTTCCATATCTGGGAAATTAGAGAAGCCGCTGCTCCGCAACTTCACAAACATACCGTTTACCCAGCTACACAGATAACAAACATCTTATACATGAATGGCTTAGGCAACTACGCCTAGACAGTGCCGATGAATGAATTAAAATAGCCTTACTGCAAATTATCTTCTGGATCAGTGACCAACTCACAATCAACCGTCTCCATGGGCTGTTCCGTTTGCAAGGTGAAGACTTCAACTCTGATGACTGCCTTGACTGGATAGTGTTGGTTTTTGGTTGGCTTCACTTGATGATGGCATTCACCTACTCACTCCACAAACATTACCTCGGAGATGGAGCTGGTCGCGGTATCTCGCAATTGATGTTTTGGAATGGAAGGGACTCCAGACAACTTCTATCAAGGAGCCTTTCCATCACGACATTGTTGAGCTGCTCTACATCATGGCTGATGCTCACTTGCGTCTCTGTTGGCTTGATATTGCAAAGGTTCAAGATTTGCTGGAGCTCTCACAAAAATCGCCAGAAGATTTACTAGCCTTAGCAGAGAAGGTTACACCAGTTTGGGCATCTGCTTCCAGCCTCAGCACACAGCAGCAGCAACCAAAAACCAACGTGATGAATATAAAGGGCAGATCGTGATGTGGAGCCAAGATGTACTTCAATATATTGTTCTTGACCAGGCGATGAAGCATGGGGATGTCGGTGTCATGGAGGACATGTTACCAAATTTACTCTACTGGTTTGAAGGTGGCGGTAATTCAAAGTATAGTATCGAGATATTAGAGCTGCTGCAGGGATTGCATTGTGAATGATCCCCAGAAGTACTATACTGTACAGGTACATCAGTAGCTAATGGAATGCATACAGTGACGGCGAAATCAAATCCACACCCCCGATTTGGAAGCCACATACGTCACCGGCGCTAAAGTTTTTTGAACTGTTTTTTACCACTTTTTTTTGGGCAATACTATAATATCATGACTATGTACTGTATTCTACGCTATTCTTGGTGTTAATACAGACTAAGTATACTAGGAAATAGCTAATTTTTGCGGAGAGGTACGATGATTTGTGTGGTAAGCGCCCGTGACGTATGCGGTTTCCAAATCGGGGGTGTGGATTTGATTTCGCCGTCACTGTAGATAGTATGGTACAAGTAAACTAATTAGAAAGAGAAAAAGATAACAGATATGTGAGACAGAGGAAGAGGAGGGAGGGTGCCTACCATTTACTCCACTACTGAGTCTAAGGTCCAATATGCCTCTTCCTGGCTTACTGGAGCAGCATCAAGATATTACCAGAATATGGTGGATAAGGAAATTGGTTTAGGTGTAGGAGCTTACCTACCAGCCTTACATGAGTGAGAGGCATTTTTACAACTATTTGGCAAAATGTTTGGAGTTCATGATGAGCAGTTAGCATCACAAGCTGCTCTTGACAATGTTATTCAAAAGACTGGAGAGTCATTTGCAGACTTCCTAGTCCAATTTGATGATGCCTCGCTTAAAGCAGAATATAACGAGCAGGCATTGCGCTTCCGATTACTTAAGCAAATCCATAGAGATCTCAGAAATTGTCTTACTAATGTGGGATGGATTCCTGAAGGAGATGATGTTGTTGTTGACAGATATGTGAAATAGAGGGAGAGGAGGGAGGGTGACAAAAAAATACGCAGATCCTGCTAGATCTGCTCGGATATCTGTTAGTACAATGTAGAAAGCTTATCAGGCATCATCTGTGCACCAAGAGCCCTGATATCTAGTGATCTAACAAGCAGGAAAGCGGAATGTGCACTGGATGTGTTTAGATCTGGCTAGATGTGTTGTGGGCTCTGTTCAGTGACAAGATCAAGGTAAAAAATGCGAAGCCATACCAGATCCTTGTATCTGAGATACTGTAAACTTGAAGCTAGTAGTCTGTACAGATGTAAGGATGTGCTGGGAAGTGATGTTAGAGCTATCAGAGCTGTGGAGAGCGGACAACCAGCCTTACCCAATACAGTTGAATATCTCATATGGAATATGGTTGGGGAGCCCAAAAATGTATTCCATATAGTGGATATTCCATATGACATACAGATTTGAGGGGAATTTGGCATTTTGTACTGTCAAAATCATATTCCATATGAGGTATTATTCCACATGAGGTATTATTCCACATGAGGTTATTCCATATGAGGTATTCTACTGTACTGAGAGAGATGATGGGGGGAAAGGAAGCAAGGAGCACAAGGAATCAGGACGCCTTAGGGCATTCTCACACAGGCCTCTGCTCGGAACTCCGGCACCTGGATGTGACTGAGGGCATCTGACCATGGCCCCATGACCTGGCTGATGAATGATATAACTCGAAAAAGCGAGTTCAGCATGTCCCTAGAATGGAACATAGCGTGCCAACCACAATAGCTATTAAAAAGCTGCTTGCGCACAAATGACCGTGACGGTATGCTGGAAATATGGACTGAACACAGTAACGCTTTAATCAACAGAAGGCATTGAATAAGAGCGAAATAACTAAGTTGCTCAGAATTTGGAGTTGAGCAAGTTTTTTTTTTTTTTTTTTTTCTTAATTCCTCGTTTATTCGCCGTTGTGCATGAGCATATGGTAGCGAACACCTGTCTAAGTACATACATATCAGAAAGTAATTTCATAACTGCCTAGGTGTGTGAGTCTGTCAACAACGTTGGGCTTCCAAAGGTAGATGGATGCCCCGACAGGATAAATCCCATCTAGCCGCTAGGGCTTGATTAGCCAAATGTCGCATAGGTCAAGTAACGTCCATGGTGAAGAGATGTAATGTAAGAAGAAAGACCAATCCCACTTCCTCTGCTCCTTTCCCTCCTTCCTGTGACCCCCCAGTCCCTATTATCCCTTCCCAAGTCCAGAGAACCTTGATCTTTGTAAAATGAGCCAGTTCTCTCCTCTTGCCATTGTACAACTGGATGTTTGGGCACATGCCACCGCAGTGCAGTGATTGGTTGCAACGGGAATCCAGACAGTGCTCACTTTGCTCTGCTAGCCATACCACTGGCCGGTGGCAGGTTTGGGTGGACCACTCCCGGCGTCCCAGGAATAGATCCGCAAGCATAGGTTAGACAAGTCCCTGTGGTAGTCCTAGAGCTTCTGACCATGCTGGGGACCATGAATTTACTGGATGGTCTTCATGTGTGACTCCCATAACAGTGCCGTTGTAGGCCTGGATCAAGGATGGAGCATGAGAGTGAAATAAAGAGGTGGAGGAAGACGTAGTGGCCAAAGGTGGTGAATTGGATTGGATGGAATGTGGTCAATAGTGGTAGAAGTAAAGAGAACAGGCAGCAGAAGTGTTGTCTGACTGTTGGCAGAGAAGTCTAGCGGCAGGGTATCCCACCATTCTCCAGCTGCAGATCATTCTGCAGAGGTAATGTTGAAATTAATGGGCAGTCCTGCATGAAGATGATGGCCAAAAGCCTTCTGTACACTGAGCAGGGTGCGGCTTGCTGCCCATCTTCCTGTCCTATGCCCAAGGACAGCCAGCACGGTGCCCCGGGGTTGCCAGCAACGCAAAAAAGCCACCACGCACGTGTGGGAAAATTCCGAGATGATGGTGGTATAGGATCAAGAAGCCTCCCAGTTGAGCAAGTTGTGATACATTGCTGCGATGCACCATAGATACTGAAGATAGAAGCATGGTTGGTAAGCCAATATTGTAGAGCATATCAAACTCTATTTGCGTGCACTAGGGGTGGCAAAGAGGATATAGTGAAGTGCAGCAATTGTGTAAATGAATTCATGTGCACTAAAAAGCGATGAATTGTGGATTACAATTGCTGCAGAAGATCTGTTGTTTGCTGAGGCCTGCAGAAAAGCTCCCTACCTCTGGAATCCGCCTTCATGTCAATTACTGGATCTTGATGGAGCACGTGAGGCATTTGAGGAAGCTGGATTGTCCACTCTACTCTAAACACACCAGATCATGTGCCCAAGCACCATGGAATCCAACATAGGAAATCTACGAAGGGCACAATGGGCCACCAAATCACTGTTGAAAGGGTACAATTGCTTCAACACGCCACGTGCCCTGAGGATCTCATGAAAGAAAAGGAGATTTGACTCCAAGGGATGACTAACAGACTCAAGCAGTGCTTCAAGTTCCGGGGTATCAGCCTCATTAGCAAATTGGCAAAGCACCTCAAAGCCACAATGAGCAATGGTAACATTATGCATGATGACTTGCAAGGGGCATTTGAGGTCAGCGTGATGGGCCAATAGTGCGGACATGGCCAAGTCGCCTACGTCATGATACACCTTGTTGGGGGAGGAATGCAACAAGACATTCACCTGGAATGTCTGGACAAGGTTGTCGATGATTGAGTCCTTTTCAGCATTAAGTTTGGCAATTTCTATAAGATAAAGAATAAGTTTGAGTTAACATGATTACCTGAAACACATGGGGCTTACAATGATTGCACTCCTCGAATAATCTAAACATGGTTCCAATACAATTCAGGAATAATCTCAAGGATGAAGAAGAAACTACTACGTACGTTTCCATCTCAACAATGTGTTCCTCCACATTGGAAAATGTCTCTTGGAACCCAAGGATGGCCTCGTTAGCAATACTCAATTTGCTAAGGAGGTGTTCAACCTCAAAAGCATTGGAATTGTTGATGCCCTGAAGATGCTCAAGCTGAGCATGGTTGATCATTGTGTGTGCCCTCCAGGATCCCAGTCTGCCTACAAACAAATTAAAAATACTCAAGAAAGTTAAGAATTAAACTTACCTTTCCAACTCAGCAAAGCAAGTTGCAATAACATTTGGGGACTTGGCGAGAATACCGTGTACCTCAACCAATTCATTGGCCTGGGAAGCAACCTTGCAACCCAATTTGGCCTTCTCCCTGAAAAAATGGGATTAAGGAAAATCAGATAAAGAGATAGGGAATAATGTACAATTCCAAACGAGAAATTGTGGCTTGAAGCTCAGCCTTGGTGGGTGGCTGAGGGGGCTACAAGCACAAGTGGCAGAACGAAGAGAGCTAGGAGCAACCATTGTGTGAATGTGTTGAAAATTGAGGGATGAGGTTTTGAGAAAATTCTACCTGGCTTTTAAACCCAGCAGTGACGTTCCTTGCTGCCTACACCACCACCGAGCATGAAAAGTGGAAGGACATTGTCCAATTATTCATGCTCAAAATCTTACCCAGTACGGGAAAAATGCAAGGATGCGTTAGAACCAAAAAGCATAATGAAGGGGAATTCAAATGCTACAAGGTCATATTGAAGGGACCCAGCCATTATTAGATTAATAACAACTTAAAGTACATGTGATCTGACTGGAAAACCTAAAATAAATAGTCTTCACAGGGTTCAGACCTTACGGGGGGGTAATGTTATGACCCGGCCCCATTATTTTTCTCATTTCATACTATACTACACCTATAGCTGATTCCGCTAAGCCTTTGCCAAATATCCCGATAAGTGTTGGGGAATGTTTTGCAATTTGACCCAATAAAATGGAATCAGTGTTTTCTGGCCATTAAATGGTGGCTGTGCAAAGTTATGATGCTGATCCTATTAGGTAAGCCATTCTTTAGCCTTTCTGATGCTTTACGTAAGGTCCGATCAATTTTTACAGCTGCTGTGGCCCTGCCGAATTTGGCAATTTTATATCTCAAGAACAAGGCATTGTGGGAAAAAACTGACACCCCCTTGGACTTGTCAGACCATCCCCTATCCAACCCTGACCCTAACCCTAACCCTGAACCCACTCCTAACCTAGTAATAGCAGGGGCAAGCCCCCGCACCCCCTATCCTTAACCCCTGACCCTAACCCCAACCCTAACCCCTAACCTATGCAAACCAAAAATTTGGCAATGTTTTGATCAGTTCTCTCCCTAACATAGAGAACTGATCAAAACATTGCTTTTTCAGGTAACCCTAATTAGCCCTAATTCTGATATTTGCCAAATATTTTGTGATATTTTCCCTGTTTTTGATGAATATTTTGCAAAGAATCTGAAGTTCTGCCCCCTATCAGAATATTTGGCAAATAGTCTTCTAGGAAAAAATTGTTTTGTTTGATTTTATTGGGTCAAATTGCAAAACGTTCCCCAACACTTATCGGGATATTTAGCTTAAGACTAGCAGCATCTAGTGACACCTACTACTACTACTAACATGTGGATAGTCCATGAAACACTGTATAACACATCAAAACACTATTACGACATGTCAATACTGTAAATATCTGTGCCATTTAGCTGTAACTAAGGCTAACAGAATGTTCTGGAACTAGGAACATTCTCAAATAAACCATAACTGCATACTGTAACTACTTCCATATTTAGAAATCCAAACTGCTATAAAAGCAGCTGGAACTGGGCTCTCAGACCCCAGTTCTACTATTTTGCTTACCTACCGTCTTGCTACAAGTCTCATCTTTCTTGCTAATTCTCATTTACTTACACGTAGAGCATCTTTGACACTCCGTAACTATGCTTTGACATTGATCAATATATCTAATTGATCCTTGAAGTCTGATCTTGATTGCATCCTGCAATCAACATGCCTATTCTCGTAACACCAATCTAATCCAGTCAATACTGTTAGACTTGGATGTTGTCTCAACAACTCCTCTGCTTGCTATTACCCTCGACATTGCCCCCGGGCAACCTATAGATGATCCCTTGTCTCCAGTACCACTAATCAATGACTAACCATCTCGTTGTTAATCCATTAAATGTACCACATAATTATGGCAACCTGTAATCAGTGTACCTAACAACACTAATTTATACTAATCCAGCCTCGTGAACAAGGCCCACTAAGAACATTGTCCTGACATCTCCTTTGGCCTGTAATACAACTCCTGTTACCGTTACTAACATCCTCGATACACGTATACACCAATGCTCTTGCTGAAATGCTTAGAGCCAGACACTTTGTTAGACTTGTGGCCTAGATCAAAGGTTAGCAATGAACTAAGGGAGAACAGATGCAGCATAACCACCAGTGAATAGGCCTAGCAGATGTGTGAGCTTGAACATCAAAGACAAATAATGAAATTGAGATAGATGACTTCTGGTGGTTGTAAAAACTGATGAAGGAATGTTAAAGACAGTATTAAAAGACATGCAAAGCTAAACACTTATGAAAGTAATGAGTTTCAGTTATGTTTACCAAATAACACAGACCTCTAGAAAGGGAATTTGAGGATATCAATTGAGAGAGAGGAAAAGCAGTACTTTGATCCTCACAAGAAAATTCAGCAGGAACTGCCTCATCAGCATGTAAGCTCTTTTGAAATCATCCATTATGGGAGTTGTTTTAGAGAAAGAAACATGTGCATTAGACTTCAGTTTGCTTTTGCCTGTAACTTCCTGTGTAGATGCTGAGGGAGCAACACTGCCATGCATTTTTTGTTTGGCACCAGGCTTCTTGGCAGTGCTGGTAGACTGCGGGACCTGTGCAGACACTGAACTTCCACTAGTAGACTGCAAGCTAGCCATCCTTTGCTTCTTCTTGTCAGTTGAGATTGGCATATTGAGAAAGCAAAAAAAAATTGAATAAAAGAATGAAAAAAAAAGATGAAAAAAAGATGAAATGAGAACTAGGATGTAGAAGAAGAGAGAGAATAAAGGAATGCAAAGTGGAATGAAGAAACAAAGATCTGGAAAATTTCATGACTCAGCAATTTTAAATTGTTGCTGTATGGCAGCCATTTGCAGAATATAGTTGGAAAAATACACAATGTGCCAAGAGATTTAATCTCCTGAATACTGGACAAGAGGCCATCCCAAGAATCAAGAAACTTTGGCCATCTTCTGCGATATGGTCCTGATTAAGCAACATTAAACTGGTGCCATTCCTCCAAGTACTGCTGCTTCCTCACTATGACCTTAATGTACTTTTCCTGGGTATAACCATCATAGATGAAGCTAGTACCATCCAACTGCCAAGCCTCATCGAGGTTTTTGTACTTCAAACAATTTGTCAAATTTATCTGGGTATATTCCAAGAGATGAGCAAAAGGAAGGTTTGGGAGGCAATGGTTGTAAGGCTGCAGCATCAATGTTGGATCTGATTTCCCCATTGACCTATTGGAGAAGTGTGGCTTTGTAAAAGGCTGCCTCCAAAATACGGGTTCTGGTGGAGTTGTACAAGAAAAATTCAAAGATCTTTTTGTTTCTCTCACCATATTGGAAATTAGTGCTGCAGATGCCAGGCAAGCTGTGGCCTACAAAGAATTCTCTGTGATACTGTTTGGAATTACCATGAGGTATCTCTTCCAAGAAGTTGCAAGCTGCATCATTTAATTCTCTAAATCCAGCACCTATTTGGACTGGCTAGTTATCTCCCCAATGGCAAAGATCCTGCCCTTTGTCAGAAAGAATGTGGCCATATAATATTGGCTTTTGTAGATTGAATATGTACTTAATGGCATTTACAGTGATGGCAACTATTGATGAACCACCCAAAGAGTATTTTGTTATGAACTGGGACAAGGCTTGCACGGGAATCAAAGGGAGTTAACAAGAGTTGATTCGATGAGTTTCTACAGTAAAGTACAAGGCTATTTAAGTAAGTAGTTAAGGGTCTAAATAAAGGAGTAGTTATAAGTAAGTAAATCCAAAGTGAAGGTTAATCCAATAACTGAATAGAAACCTAGTGTGTATGCATAATTGAGATAATCCTAAGGGCTCCTAAGGTCAAATGCGAGGCTCCAAGACTCGTATATGCATGCGGAATGGACAGGAACGAGCGGGTGGATGGCAGGAAAGGCGAGGGTAAGGATAAAATCCTTACATTATCTCCCTTCTTAGACTTTAAGGGTCGAGTCTGACGGGAGGTTTGGAGATGTGACCGGAACATGTTGTTGACTGGGGGACCGGTTCGTAGTGTGCTCGAAGATTCTGAGTAATGGGAGGAGGAGATTTAGGGCAATGTGAAGCTTGGGGTGGAATCGGTCGCAATGGTGTAGAGTTAAAATTAAGATTAGAAGTTGAATCGGAGTTGGAATGAGTATTGGTTGAATGGAATGGACAAGATTTCGAAAGCATTGGCATTTGAGAATCTGGTGAAAGTTTGAAGGGGATAGGGTTGGCATGTGGGTGAAATTCGGAGGGATCTGAGTATGGTTCAAGCAGGGAAGAGTGAAATATGGGGTAGAGTCGGTTTAGATATGCGGGGAGTTCAAGGATGTAAGAGTCCGAGTCTTTGACGCATTGAATTACCCGGAAGGGCCCAAGATGTCGGTGGTCGAGCTTGTAGGAAGGTCATGTAGTTTTGATGTTACGCTGATGTAGCCAGACTAGTTGTCCAGGTTTGAGGATGGGCGTGGTGGAGTGTTGTTGGTTGTGGAAGTGAGTTTGTTGAGCTTGGGCAAATTCCAATTCGGCTCGAAGTTCCTTGTGGATGATTCGCAAATGTTCTGCGAGATCCTCAGTGGCAGGGACAGTAGACCGTTCAGAGACTTTGGCCTCGAACATAGGATGGAAGCCAATGTTGGCAAAGAAAGGAGTTTGTTGAGTGGATGAATTTTTGAGATTGTTGAACGTGAATTTGGCAAGGGGTAAATAATCTACCCAATCATCTTGTTGATACAATTTGTAGGCACGGAGATACATTTTGAGTGTTTGGTTGGTGCATTCCATGAGTCTGTCTGTCTGGGGATGGTAAGCCATGGATGTTTTAAGTTCAACATTGAGTAAGGCTGTGAGAGCCTTCCAGAAGTGCGAGACAAAGACGGAGCCATGGTCGGAGATGATGTGCAAGAGTAGGCCATGAAGACAAAAGATATGGTCCAGGAAGAGCCAGGCAAGTTCTTGGGCAGTGATTGTCTCGTTGCAAGGAATGAAGTGAGTGGTGCAAGTAAGACGGTCACAAACGACCCAAATGGAGTCGTAACCACGAGACACGGGAAGTTTGATGATGAAGTCCATGGAGATAGACTGCCAAGGACGTTGTGGAATGTCAAGGGGCTGAAGAAGTCCATAAGGTTTGTGATGGGGATCCTTAATTCTTGGACAAGTGTCACAGGCTTTGATGTAATTTCAAATGTATCTGGACATACCTGGCCAGGAGTAATTGGTAGCAACAGATTGTTCTGTCCTCTGTCTGCCTGGATGTCCACCAATGACGCTGTTGTGTCGGGATTGAAGGATTTTGCATTGAAGAGGCTCTGGAATGTAGACTTTGCCTCGATGGAAAACTAAGTTGCATTCCATAGTGAAATCTGAGTTGCCTTTGACTAAGGCTTCTTGCCATTCATTGTCATTTTCGTAGGTGGTCTTGAATCTTTTGAGTAGGTCAGAATTGTTGATGGAGAGGGTGGTGGTAGCGGCAAGATATTCAGGTGTGGTCTTTTGGGAATGTGGGGATAAATGTTGGTATGTGGAGAATGCGAGGATGGTTTTGGTGTGTTTTTTGGTGAGGATTGTTTGTCATTGGCCTTCTAGCTGTTCATCTCTCTTCTGAGGAACATAATCTGCTCTTCTTGAAGCAGCATCTGCAACATTCTTTGCTCCTGGGCTCCACTGAAGTGTGAAGTCATATTTGGATAGAAACATGGCCCAATGGGCTTGACGGTGGTTAAGATGTTGGGGTTGCATGAAGTAGGATAGATTCATGTGGTCAGTGATGACGGAAATGGGGAATTTACTGCCTATGAGCCAGTGTCAAATGTCACGGAATGATTCAATAATTGCGAGTAGTTCTTTGTCGTGTACGTCGTAGTTAATTTCTGATGGTGAAAGCTTTTGAGAGAAGTATGCGACTGGATGTAAGTCGCCATTTTTGTTGGGTTGTTGGACAGTTCCTGATATGGCAAAGTCAGAGCCATCCATGGATATGGTGATAGGTAATGTGGGGCTGAAATGTCGGAGTACTGGGGCTTTGAGAAATTTGGATTTTAGTCTGTTGAATGCAATTTTGCATTCTTCAGACCAGATAAACAGTGTGTCTTTGTGGGACAGTCGAGTTAAAACAGAGACAATTCAAGAATAATTCTTGATGAAGCGGTAGTAGAAGTTTGTGAAGCCAAGGAAGCCCTGAACATCCTTGAGTTTCTGAGGCTCTGGTCATTCAGAAATTGTTGCGAGCTTCTTGGGGTTCATTTTGATTCCCTCGGAGTTGATAATAAATCCGAGGTACTCAACTTCGGATTGATCAAAGTGACACTTGCTGGCATTTGCACATAGATTGGCAGCGCGCAAGCAATCTAGGACTAGCTTGACATGTACATCATGTTCTTCCTGTGTTTTTGAGAAGATGAGAATGTCGTCGATGTAGACAACACACATGACGTCCAAGAGATCACTGAGTACATCTTGAATGAATGCTTGCCAAGCAGCGGGTGCATTGGTTAAGCCGTATGGGACTATAAGGTGTTCAAAGAGACCAAGGTGGGTTCTGAATGCGGTTTTCCATTTGTCTCCTTCGCGGATACGGAGATGGCTGTAGGCACTTGTGAGATCCATGGCCGTAAAGACTGTGCAGCCATGGACGTGTTCTATGAGGTCGTCAACGAGGGGAAGTGGGAATCGATTCTTCTTGGTAATTGCGTTTAGGCCTCAGAAGTCTACACAGAGACAAATAACCCCAGATTTTTTGCGAATGAATAGGACAGGAGCACCAGTGGACAAAGTCGAGCGTTGGATGTGGCCTTGTTTAAGATTGGAGTTAACATATTCAGCGACTGCTTCATGTTACTCTTCCGAGAGTTTGTACATTCGTTGAAATGGTGGTGTTTTACCTTCCTCCAATTCAATATCTACATTGAAAGGTCGGTGTTCTGGTAATTTCTCGAATTCAGTGGGGTTGAAGACTGTCTCGGCGTATTCAAGATACTTCTTTGGGACAAAGGACCGGAAATTTGCTGGAATGGGTTCTGGAGGAGGTGGTTCCAGAGGGACATTACTGGGATTGGGTTTAGCGGTTGGTTCTGAATTTAGTGAGTTCAGGTAGACAGTGGATGTGTTGTCGTGGAATTGTAATAGACAAATGGATTCAACCGCAGATGAATTATGCTTTAAAAGTTTGTTTGCTTTCCCTGATTTGATTCCTTTGACATCAGGTTTAACGGGTATGGGTTCGTAAGTTGCGTATGGCATTGTTGGTCGATTAGACATGAGGTGTGATTGTACAGGGAATGGGTCTTTGACGGAATGTCCAAAACCATTCCAGTGAGTTAGTGCGGCAAGGAATGAGGTTGTCGGGATTCGAGGTTGTTGTTTTTCCTGTTTAGGAAATGGGTTTGTTCTGGGAAATGCAGAAGAAATCCAAGGAGTTGATGCTGATAATCCAACTCCAAACATTGAGCGAGGGATCTGAGAGTGGGATCGCTGATTGAGGCAGGGGCCTTCATTGTTGAATCTGGCAGAAGCTACATCCTCAGGACTAAGGCCCTTGGCATGTATCTTAAACTCGGTGGTGTCACAGCAATTGAATGCTAACATTGAGTCGGCCCAATCAATGCTTGGATTGTGATGTTTGAGCCAATCAAGACCCAAAATGACAGGGTATTTGGTAGTGACAATGGCAAGAGCAATGAATTTGCTGTGAGGACCAATAGTTAACGGTGAAATAACTTCCTGGGTGATCAGTCCAGAAGAAAGTGGTTGACCATCTACACCAATGACTGGTGTAGGCACAGATCGAGTTCTTCAAGGTAGTTGTTATTGTGTTGCAAACTTGTTGGAAATGCAAGAAATAGAAGCTCCGGAGTTGATTAGAGCATAAGTCAAGATGAAACTCTTTCGAAGGGGCAAGCGGATGGAAATAATGAATTAATTATTATTGTTATGAGATAATGATAGAACTGGAGTAGAAGATAATGGGGCTAGAGAATAGTGTCTGTTTGCATCACAAATGTACTTGGCATCCAGTGTGCTCTCCTGAGCTGTTTCTGAATGTGTCCCTGTGTTAACCGAATGCTCTGGGACCTGGGAGCAGTCGGTTAGGCTTTTCCCAAAGCAGAAGAGCCTTTAGGAATAGTGGTGCGAGATTTTTTCTTGTTTGGGCAGTTGTTAGCGATGTGTCCTTTACCGCCACAATAGAGGCATAGTCCAGCAGCGCGTCTTTGGTCCTTTTCTTCCTGAGTGAGTGGTCCACGGGGTTTCGAAGTAGGTTTTGAAGTTGTGTTGAATGCATCAATCTGCATTGGTTCTCCAGGGGGAAGCGAGTTTGGAACCAAGTGGGGATATAAGCGGGAATGTAAGTGTTACCGTTTGACTTTTTCCCTTGCTGCTTTCCTTCCCTCTTTTTCTCAATGTTGCGCTGGTGGTGTCAATTATCAATTGAAATGACCCAATCACTATAGGCTTTTAGTGAATCAGTGGGAGCATCAGTGCAGTGGGCAAGAGAGTCCTTGAGTTCGGACTTGAGATGGTTGTAGAAGTAATGGATTTTTGAAGCCTCGGTGAGTTCGAGATGGACGATCCACTCTATGAATTGAGCTGAGTAGGTTGAAACAGATCCGGTCAGGTATAGATCATCAAGTTTGTTGTGTGCTGTGGCAATGAGATCCGAGTGGCCAAAGTGTTTCCTGAAGTTTTCCATGAACTTATTGAAGTTGTGGACTAGCTTGTCATCCTCGTAGAGCTGATCCATATCGGAAATGAGTATGGATTTGTACCACTCTTTGGGAGTACCATCGCCGAGGTAGGTAGCTAAGTAAATGCACTTATCTTTGTCGGTCGTGTATGTGTTGCGGAGTAAGTACAGTGTGTCCTTGATCTCCTGAAGGAATCCAACCACCTGTGTTGCTTTTCTGGTAAACACTGTTGGTTCCTTGAACTTTGGAGTTCCTCGGGGGTTGGAAGATGTAGCGGGAGGTGCAGTCTGTGCAGGAGGTATGGGGTCACTAGGAGGTGGTGCATGGGGGTTTTGGAGGCCAGCAATTTGTTCTGTTAGAGAGTTCGCAAGATCCTTGAGTGATCCATTGAACATAGCTTTGAGATCAAAGAAGCCCTTCTGCATCATTGTAAAGCTAACGTTTGCATTGGGATCTGGCTCGGGGTTGGTTTGTTGTGTTGGGATCAACAAATTGTTGTTGATCGTGTAAGGGTTGGTATCCAGGTTGGACATGATTGTGGGTGGAATTGGAAAGTATGACAAGGAGTGCCAGCGATGGTGAGGGCGACAAGGAGTAGAGGAATTTACTAAGACTTAAAATTCAACTGAGTTTGATGTTGGTCAAATCAAACTGTTATGAACTGGGACAAGGCTTGCACAGGAATCAAAGGGAGTTAATAAGAGTTGATTCAACAAGTTTCTACGGTAAAGTACAAGGCTATTTAAGTAAGTAGTTAAGGGTCTAAATAAAGGAGTAGTTATAAGTAAGTAAATCCAAAGTAAAGGTTAATCCAATAACTGAATAGAAACCTAGCATGTATGCATAATTGAGATAATCCTGAGGGCTCCTAAGGTCAAATGCGAGGCTCCGAGACTTGTATATGCATGCGGAACGGACAGGAACAAGTGGGTGGATGGCAGGAAAGGTGAGGGTAAGGATGAAATCCTTACATATTTAAATTGTCATTCTAATGATTTCAAGCTTTTTACTAGTCATAGGGATTGTTTAAAATGCTGAAAGATATTGCATATAAACTAGAAATTGTACTTTACAATATGAGTGTAAACAAAGATACAAAATATATCAGAATAACTGCCTTCCCAATTTGGGGTGGTTCATCAATAGTTGCTGTCACTGTAGTATAGGTTCAAGTATGCACCACTTTCAGAGTCTCATCAGGTGGATCATAAGGTTTTTCCAGAGTCATATAAGAGTATACTGTCATTATGGGAGCTTGAGGAGGGTAATGAAACTTTAAACGAGAGCAGCTGAGTATAGCCTGCAGTAGTGAGCAAATGAAGTTTTATTATTCAGGAGCAGCTGATTACAGCCAAAAATTTAAGTGGAGTGTTGAGCAGACTTGATAATGACTGGAAGTGTCAAAGATAAACTTTGAAAGAACTGTCATGTGACCCAAATATCTTTTTCTCTCAAAGTCCCACTACCAAATCAAATTGCAATAGCTTCATTCTTTTTTGACTCAGTTTACAGGCTGTATCAAGCTGCTGTGTGCTCTTTCCTCACATCCAACCTCAAACAATTGTGTCACTTAGATTGCAGGCTGTACTTAGCCACTCTCATTCAAGCATCAAGTTCTGCTCACCACTCTGCTCAAATTGCAGGCTGTACTCAGCCGCTCTGGCTTTTAGTTTGAAATGTCAGTTATATTTAGCTTTCCTGACTCAAAATCTTGTAAGTATTTTTCTTATCTTGTGTAGCTATGACAAACCAATGCTTAGTGCCACTAACATACCAAACCACGACAGGCCCAATGCTAGGGACAATGCATGTACACATGATTGCAAAGATGCAGCTTTGCTTGTTGAAAAGTGTAAGGTGCCTGTAACAGCGCGAATCCAAAGACGCAACTTTCAAAGATAAAGAAATATCACACAATTAATAGAAATAAATAATGGCAAAACATCACCAACAGCTGAGAAATATACAGAGGCAGCCAAAATATATTCCCCACCTTAACATAGAAAATTGTTCCCACAGCTAGCTGGTCTCCTTGTATATCCTGAAATCTGACTGAATACAATTCTAGGAACTGTTTCTATTATATATAATGTATACATTGCGGCCCACTGAAGTAGTGCCAAGATAACACATTGAAAATTTGCACTTACAAGTTGTGATGTGATTATTATGGCATACTTATTGTGTAGGTTTATCATTCTCAAACTGCTTAGAAATCTTCAGTAGATGTCTCAAAATAAGAATTTACTGCTAAACTATTTACAGTGGGAAACCAGGAAGCAAAACTTGACTGGATAGCAAAACAGTAATGTTATGTACATATTAGAGTATATAGACATGTTGATTTTCCGGGAAAAATAAAATACTGGAAATTTGCAAAAGAATTTGAGAAAATGAAGCATTTCATGATGAGAATGAGGTTCAATGTCTAGCAAGACTCATCATCAAGGTTAGAGGAGGATGGGGAAGATGTTTGGTGGTGTTTCCGTGGCCTGAGATGGTGCTTTGAAGCAGAATAGTGCTTCTGGCCAACACTTGGCAGATAATCATCCACTGTTGAAGCTGATTTTTGCACTGTTTTTCTACTCCTTTTTGCATTGTAGCTTTATCTATTCACTACCTTGTCCATGCAAGAGTTCTAGAAAGAGGATTTGATGTGCAAGAGTGACACAAAGCAGGCTGTAGAGTATGAACATGTGACTGTTTTGCATCCTGGGTTTTGACCCATTTTCTAAGTTTCAAAAGTTCACCACTTCCTTCTACAGTGGGCACATTGTCAAAATCAAATCCAAAAAAATTTCAGGCTATACTCTGGATGCTCTAGTTCTGGTCTATGTACAAAAAAATATAAAAAAGGTAAATATTTTGCTCAGAAATGGCCAATTTTCCTTAATTGTTTTGCTTCCCAGTTCACCACTGTATCTTTTGTTCCTTCCAATTAAACTTCAAAAGGTATGGGAAGGTATGGGGAGGCCAGCAAACTGTGGGAATAATTTACCATATTAAGGTGGGGAATATCTTTTGGCCACCTCTGTATATGTGTACCGCTAACAAAGCAGACATTGTGAGCAATATGAAGCAGAGCCAGCCATGATTAAAAGAGACAAATAACAATCTATACACTAAATGAGACATTCAGACTAATATCAAAGAAGAGCAATCCTTACCATGCAATAATTATTGTAAACACACCTGCAATACCTCATTGGTGGTGCTGCTAAATCTTGCTCATTTCCCAATGTCAGCATCCCTGCATCTTCAACCCATTGTAATTTCCCTGTAGCACCATTTCTAAGTGTCTTCCAGATCAAAGCTGTATCATGAATGTGATCATGACCTCTAGCCATGCATTCACACATTATGACCTGGAAGTTGCTCTGCAGAATTGGTCAAGAGTATAGCATGTAGATGCAATGATTGCTCAATACACTTATTGGTACCAGCTTTGACAAACCTAACACAAGATACATAGATGTGTCTCTCTTACTGAATATAAGTATGATTCTTTGAACCTGTTATCTTAGGTTAAACAAGTAATTACAGTGACGGCAACTATTGATGAACCACCCCAAATTGGGAAAGCAGTTATTCTGATCTATTTTGTATCTTTTTTACATTCATGTTGTAAAGTACAATGTCTAGCATATACACAATATATTTCAGCATTTTAGACAGTCGCTATGACTAGTAATAAGCTTGAAACCATTACAATGACAATTTAAATACTCTTGGGGTGGTTCATCAATAGTTGCCGTCACTGTACACATAGCAATCAGACTATAAACCTTGGATTTTCAGTAACACATATAAGCATTGCAGTAGTGTGCAAACACAGTAGGCACAGTTTTGGATTCCAACATCCAATGTTCTTTTGCTGCGCAGGTTATCCAATCATGCTGAGAGTGACTCGGGGCAGCAATCCATAAGGAAAAGTTGATATTTTTGATAATGTTCATGAATGAAAGGACAAAAGATCCAATGATGAAAGAATTTGAGGTGTTGATAGTTGAGCGTATCACCATGACATTATTGACATAGTAAGATAGATAAGTAGATAGACGTATAGAATAATAAGACCACATAAAACCCTTCTCCTCTGCCCTTGGCCCAAAATCTCTTGATAATGTGACCGACTCTACTAGGGCAGTTTGGGTTGGAGCAGGTAGGCCGTTTGCGCATGGGGTTTGCACTTGCAGCCATGGTATTTGCGTGTGCTGCCATGTCACCTTAAGCTGATCTGATTTGGCTCCTGTGAAGGGGAAAAGCCCTCTAACACACATATATATGGAGGAGAATTTCCCTTAGAGCCTGTTCAGCAAAAGATGACGCTGAATTTTTACCGCTAAATTGTCATGTGACAAAAAGACCACAAATGTAACTTTGACCGGCACTTATTTTTGAAAAAACTTCGAAGTTCAGAAGAATGATTTTCATGGTGTGAGCAAACGCCAGGAAGTTGACTCCATCAAACAAGCGGTGTCGGATTCCAGGACCTCAGTGTCTCCAACAAAATCATGATCCCAGGTGTTGCCGCCAACAGGCACTGATTGCAACAGCTGCTGTCATTACAACCGCCATCACAATAACAGTTATAGATGCTACTTGGAACCGGTTGAATCCTGAACCGTATCATACCTCACTGTTGAGTGGAAGTGGATGGATTGAAGAGCTTCTAAATGGGCATCAAGACCGGATGAAGGATAATCTTGCAACCAGGCCTCCTCTCTTTTGTTGCCTTGAGTGCAATCTCATACAGAAGGGTGGATTGACAGGAGGCAAGTATATCAATACAAAAGAACAGCTTGCAATCTTCCTCTATTAAGCTGTCACAAATAATTCAATTCGCAAGACAGCCGAGTGGTTCCAGCGAAGCAATGAAACAATATCAAAGTCTGTCTGATATATCTCAATCATCATTCTCTGTGCTAATTGTAATACAATCCATTAGATCCTTCAAAGCTGTCCTCTTTGCACTTATCTATCCCGATTTCCGCATGTCTATCATGAACTTACCCCCACCTTCCATCCCTGAGTGTATATGCAGAGATCCCAAGCTATATCCCTTCTTTGGGGATTGTATTGGATCAGCTGATTGTTCACATATTCATGTTCATCCTCCGTCTCTCATCAGAGGTCCATGGCATGACCGCAATGGTAACCTCACCATGAATTTGCTCGTGGCTTGTGATTTTCTCATGCGCTTTGTATATATCCTAGTTGGATGGGAAGGAAGTGCCTCCAACAGCTTTCTATGGGATCATGCTGTTGCACATGAGGCTTTACATGTTCCTAATGGAAAGTACTATGTTGCCAATGCAGGCTTCAGTAGTTGTGATGCACTTCTAGTCCCTTACAGAGGCGTCCAATATCATCTCCGTGAATGGAAAGCTGGAAACCAATGGTATGTTATGGTCTTCTTTGGGATATTTACTGAATACCATTCCCACATAGACCTCAAAACAAGGAAGAGTTGTTCAACCTTTGACATGCTCAGCTGTGCAATGTCATTGAGCATATATTCGGTGTCCTCAAAAATGAATTCAGAATGGCATGCAAACCCTGCGACTATCCTATCCAGATTCATTGCCTCATTGCTCTTGCACTTGCCATCTTCCACAACTACTTCCGTATCTATAAGCCAAATCGCAACTCCAGCAATCTTTCCATGCCACCTGTCCGCGATACTGTTGCAGGCCTGGAAACCATGGTCAACAATAACAGTGCAGCTGAAACTCATTTTCCAACACCAGCAAACCTTTCTGAAGATGATCGAGCAGCAGTGCAAAGAAATGCAATTGCAGAAGCTATGTGGGTACAGTATCAAGAAGAATTACAGCGACGTCAATGTATATAGAATTTAATTAGCCCAATCTATTGATTTCATCTGCCAGCCAGTATGCTCGTGCCTCACGTTAACCAGCATTATTACCATTGAAGCTGAGATACTCCACTGCCACATCATCCCCAGCCCTGAAAACAACTCGCGCACGAGCTAGTGAGTGCAGCGAAAGGCTCTCCTTGGCAGTAACTACCTTGAATGCACATTCTTTCTTCCCAGGGCTGGCAGTGATAGACTTTTTTGGAGTCGAAGGGACTATTCCATCAACCAGACGGTTGACAGAATCACAGAGTGTACCAATTTGGGCTGTCATGGTTGGCTTTACACATGGTGCTTGTTTGGAGCAGGAGTTGTGGGAGGTGTACTCGTGGCCACGGAAAAAACGGTCCACCTGTTTTGATACCACTCATGTACTTGGTTGTTCTACATTCTCATACTTGCATTATAAGTCCCATACTTTCTGAGGATGTTTATCACCATCAATACAACATATTCACCTACTCAGAATTATTTGTGATCTCCTTTCCAAAATGCACTGAAGATTGCAAGTTCAAATGCAAATGTGACCCGGACCGTTTTTTTCCGTGGCTACAAGTAGAAGCTGGCCGTTTACAGGGAATCACAAGCACCTAGATGATTCATCAGCAAACACTTTGCACTAGATATATCATCACTCACCAAAGTTGTGGAGGGCTCAGTTGATGTGCCTGAAGACTGACTTTCACGGGCCTCTACTATTGTTATTCCATCCTCTTAAACTGGCTCTGCAGCAGGAATTTGTTCATCTCCTGCAGCGGCAGCTGGTCCATTTTCCATGGGAGGTGTCGAGGTTGAAACGGAGGAGTAGGCAAATGTACTGCTTGCTTTTGTTCCACCAATTATGTCAGTGATATCATCGTAAAGAGGGAATGAATGGTTTTGAAAGTGTTTATAATCATTATGGTGCTTCTGCTTGTTACCGTCCTGATGAAGGATTCAGAGTGATATGAGATTTTGACAAAAAGAAAACACACCTTGTCATAAAGCAGATTGTGCCAGACACTCTCTATAGCAGTAACACATTTGGTAGTGTCATCCCAGCCAAACCCTGAGCACTCATGCAGTAGAAAGTCAACAATCTTGTGCGAGCCTTTAAACTATAGGCAAATTAGAAGGATCTCATTGGGCATTGTATACTGCAAAAACATACCCTGGTCCACCAAGACTTCACTTGCTTATGATCAAGTTTGTACCCCTTCTGTCTCAGCTCTAGTGAGATTGAATGGTACACTTGCGGTTTGAAGTTGTTGTCGGACTTCTGGCCAGCTCTTACTGCTTTCTTCAGCCCCTCAACAAGAATGGCTTCAGCAGTTGAATCCCAGTTGGCGCGACTGCCTTTGGTTCAAGTTTTTTCGTCCATATCCAAAGCGAAAGAGTTATTAGAAAGTTGAAAAGAACTGTGGAGTGTACGCTCATTCAAGATGACACTTACTCAAGATGACACGTCATCTATCTGAACAGGTTCAAACAATTGAACAGTCAAAATTTTTGGGCTAATTAGTCATTTGCTATTTATGGGCAAGATTTAGCGGTAAAAGTTCATCATCATCTTTTGCTGACCAGGCTCTTACACTTGAATCTTATGTCAAATTAAAAAGTGGCACAATGGAGGATTGAACCCTCAGCCTGACTGATTTAAGATTATATAATCCCAAAAGCTAGCACCTTGTACCACTTCACCAAGTGACTGATACTAGCTCACCACATTTAGTATCTTATATAGGGTATTGTGTACATATTAGTTCTTCCATATCTCTGCACATCTTACTGTAGCTCCATGCCAAGCTCACTATCCCAGGGTCCAGAGTCAGATGAAGAAGGTAGCATAAATGAAGGTGGATAGTATTGCAAAGGCATGACTTTAAACAGCAGCATGCCAGCAGTCACATCATTTAAAGTCATGTCATAAGCCACTAATGGCGTGGCTTTGACAGCATGCTGCTTGAATCAATGACTTCCCATGGTCTAGATTCCAACTAGATTCTGCCAAGTTCAGGTGTTCGGACTCTTTGCCGGACTGCCAAGAGTCCATGGGAGAGTCATCAGGCCGACAGTGATATAGCTCTCAACGCTTCCAACTACCTTTGGTAGTGTGTAAAATTGTTTAATATCATTATTTGTGCCATATGAACATATTTTAGATTCTTGAGGCATCTCAAAGAAGGCCCCAAGGGAAAAACAAACATATTTGGGCAGAAGTCACAGCATGTCAAAAGTCAAGTTGTGCTATTGCCTGAATCAAGCAAGTCACATCATTTCCATGCCAATGTCATTTAAAGCTGCACCACGTTGTGTCAAGCCATGCCTTTGCAACACTGTACACTAATAGAATTATTTCAATAGGGCAAATAAATATTTGAGACACCCCACTGTACCAGGAGGATGATTTCCCTGAAAAGCCTCCCGGCATACTAAATGCAATACACCATATTATTGATCAGTCAGGTCATTCTACAGGTCAGGATTCTGTTTCAGCCTCATCAAATATTGATTCAGCCCTCTTCATGTCCTCCTGCATTCATTAAAAGCCCTTGTTTAAGATTGATTAACCTCTTGTCACATCAGCCTCCTCCAGGACTCATGAAGTGGTTTATTTCTCAACAAGGTAGCAGTAGCCTTGGCCTGCCAGCCATCTGCCCAGCATCATACAGTATCCACTCTGTTCAACCTTGCGCACCCTCCGTATATGTTTCCAGTCACTCAAGGTCTGAAGCATGTTCCATTAGAAACCACTTCAGCAATCAGACTTGCTCTTATTTTCAACCTCCTGTTATTCTGTCTCAAGAGAATGAAAATGGGTTCAGCCTCAATGGACTGTTGCTCAGTCCTTGCGTGAAATCCATGAGAAAGTCCTCACATTGAGAGTCTGACTCCACAAACATGTGGTTCTAGACAAGTTTGAGCCATCCCTCTTGCTGGTCATCTGAAGAGGTATTACAAGGAGTCCCTTTTTGATACCAGTATAAAGATACATACACATAAAAGATAACATGTCTTGGTTCCAATTCATCTCTGTTGTCAGATTGTCTAACATGCAACTGCTTGAATAGTAAAATGTAGATCAATTAGATAGACAATGAGCTGTACTTCTTTTCCATGACAAATTGCTGCTTATTACCCTTTTTGATGCCATAAGTACAATACTACACATTTCTCTGGTGACATTGAGTGTATATGGCTGGTGTATTTTGGAGGATCTAAAGCAAAGCTATGATAAGTAAAACAAATCTACTTGTGAAATTAGAGTTGAACTGACTACCCCCTGTTGTAAAACCATGTCCTTCCACAACATCAGTAAAATTAAACTTGCAAGTAAGCATTTAGGACTTACAATGATTCAGATTCCATTCTGACCCGCATCTACTGTTTCAATTACTTTGTAGTAGGCTTTGCTTGAATAAAAGATGATTATTTTTCTATTGGGGTTGCAGTTGCGGTTGATCTTGATATTGTATGGTTAGCTTGGAGCATTCAATATGAGAAAACAACACCAACCTCTGCATCAAGGAAAGCTGTGTTCATGGAGGTGGTTATGGGGAAAGAAATAATCCATGTCTTTTTGTATCAAAATTGGTGTATATTGAAAGTCTGAAATCTTTTTGAGCCTGCAAAGCACTCTCCAAGTGTAACCTAAGATTCAATGAAAGATTATTGTATTGAATAGACTCAAACAGATGTGTGGGTCCATCCCCCATCCATTTCTGGAACAAGTTCAGGCATGGTGCATATTGAGCATATCTTTCTCTACTTATTGTTTCATATTCATTGCTTTAATCTGATGCCTTCTTTAATACAGAGGTGGCCAAAAGACATTCCCCACTTTAATGTAGATAATTGTTTCCACAGCTAGCTGGTCTCCATGTACAGAGGCAGCCAAAAGATATTCCCCACCTTAATATGGTAAATTATTCCCACAGCTTGCTGGCCTCATTCCTTTTGAAGTTTAATTGAAAGGAACAAAAGATAAATGGTTTAGCAGTAAATTCTTATTTTGAGACATCTACTGAAGATTTCTAAGCAGTTTGAGAGTGATAAACCTACACAATAAGTATGCCATAATAACCACATCACAACTTGTAAGTGCAAATTTTCAATGTGTTATCTTGGTACTACTTCAGTGGGCCGCAATGTATACATTATATATAATAGAAACAGTTCCTAGAATTGTATTCAGTCAGATTTCAGGATATACAGAGGTGGCCAAAAGATATTCCCCACCTTAGTCACATGAACCAGGAATGACCTGTGTGGTGCATATCCATCCATCAACATTCCTGCAATAAGTGTATACCATTCACCACAAACAAACACATCAGCATGAGGAATATCTTGACCCTTGATTCCTTGTCCATGACAGTGCTGAAAAGTTCTCTTATCCTTGCTAGACTCATCAACAGTAACAAATTCATGTCCTACAGAAATAAATGAGGAGATGTAGTGAAAATAAAATGATCAGCAACATACCAGTGCCCAAAAAATTTTCAGTTTTGGATCTCTGCCCTTCATTCAGCTCACAAATGTTCACTTCTTTCAATAGCTATTTTATGCATCACCCGTCTAGTCAGACCCACATGTTCTAGTGTTTCTTGCAGGATTGAAATTGGGATGTAAAAGTCATGCTGAGTTGCAAGGAACCATTGAAGTTCATTGAGATACATGTCTGGATTCTGATGGAAGACCTCATGAAGAGCCTCCATTATGGTAAGGCCCACTGCATGAGGATGTCCTCGAAGAGCAGAAAGCTAGGGTTTAGTTGTTCCATAAGTTTCCAAAAGAGTTTGTCAGCAATAAAGGTTGTGACATGATATGTGCAGAATATAGGTGATGTTGGAAATGTCCCAGCCTGCATTCCAGAGTTCCAAGGCAATATCCTTCAGTTCTGAAGGAATATGGCATTTGCTCATAGTAAAACAAGCAAAAAAATGTGTGTGTTTAGGAATACTTTGTCAGGCCTTGGCTCATTTCTCATCTGCTATCTACCTGCTGATGTTTCCCATGCTTCCTGACTGTCCATGGATACTTCCTGCACTCATTACCTAAATTGCGGGCACTTTACATGCTTATTTACCATTTATCCTGCCTGCCGGGCACTTTCTACATGTGATTACCAGTTATCCTGCCTCCCGGTTGCCTCCTGCACTTGATAACCATCCATCAAACCCTCCTGACAACTTACACAGTCACCCTACAGTATATAAGTAGACACCTCGAGTCCATGTACCCTAGTCTGTTCTTACCATTTTTACCAAATCAATCCTGTTTTACTTCTGTCTCTGTCTCTGTCTCTCTGTTCTGTCTGTTCCAACCAGTTGTGCCTTCCAAGCTCCGTTCAAAGGCTCACTGTCATCTGCATTAACTGCGAGGCTCCGTCTGTAGATACCAAATCTATGTCCGGAGCTCACTGTCTTCTATCTTTGTTTACGACTTTACAACCAAAGCTCTGCGGGAGCTTCCTATTTGGGTTTTGCTACCTCTAAAACCTCTGGGACCATCCACTTTCACTCAATTCCGTCTGCTCCCACGCTATTTCCACCCACTCTCACCCTATTCTGTCCATTCCCATGCTATTCCCATCCGCTTTCACCCTATTCCATCTGCTCCCACGCTATTTCTGTCCGCTTTTGCACTATTCTGTCTGCTCCCATGCTATTTCCATTTGCATTATCCATATTTGGACTTATTACACCTTTTTGGACCACCCCTTCACCCATATTCCATCCACTTCCACTCATTTCTGGTTGTCGGACCACAATATCACCCGCTTCCTCCTGATTACGTCATTGGGTGGCCCGTACACTGTTCCTTGCACCTCTGAGGCTTATACTGTTCTGTACAACACTCATATTACTGTCCAGACCCACCTTATGGCACGGTTACCCCAGGTGGTCGCATTTGGTCTCCACCTACATCTAGGTGTGAGACATTTGGGATAAGATCCATTTCATGCACCGGGTCTCACATGCTTGAGGAAGGCGATTGTGCCAAGATTTGAAGCCCAGCACTCAAATCTTTGTTGTTTATTGTTTATTGTCACCAAAGATTTCACCAAAGGAATCCTTTACACCCTAGTTGGCGTCTATATTCAAAATCTAGCTTTCATCAAAAATTCTCAAAAAAAAAGCAAAAAATTTTTTACCCAAATGCCATTATTTCTTGAAAACCCTGGAAGGACTTACTGAGTGTTTTCAGCCTAGCATATGCTTTTGATGGCAGCTGCAAAGATGAATCAGAGTTGCAGTCAACAATATCCAGTTTAAGATGCTTTGAAAGAGTAGCTTGGCACTGAATATAGTTTGAACTCAAAACAGTGTTCTCCCACTTCCAAACTCTCTGCAACATTCCTTGCACAAGCAAATGCAAGCTTGGTATTTAATGTTTGGCCCATTTGCAAGGGGCAGACAGGAAAGTGTATTCAAGAATAGAGAAAGTCTTCCAAGTGGCAAAGGGGTCAATTGTGCAAGATACTCTAGAATTTGCAATGTTTAGAACTCACAAACCTTGGAGAGTTAGAAATCTCATTGTACTGTTTGATTTACTACAGCACCAGGGAAATTGATTAGTAAGACCAGTTTAATGCTGTTCAGTATTGTCAAGATGTTTTGGTTGCAATGCTGCAAACAATATCTCAGGCAGTCAAGATTAAAAAAAAGACTGGCAGTTGTCAAAAAGTTACATAGTAGATATATATCAAACACAAAAAGACCTAAAATTTGGCTGAGTACAGCCTGAAGTTCACTATGAGATTCATTGAGAATAGAGAAGGAGATATGAGTGCATCCTGACGTGGGACAGCAGAATGCATTTGTTGAATTCATCAGAGCAAAAAGTAGATGAGAACAAAAACAAATAGCCTGTAGGCTTGTAGGAATGGAAATAGCTGTAACAAGGCTTGATCAATGATAATGTTGTTTATAAAAAAGATCAGATGCAAGTTTCCACAACACAACTGACTAACTTCAGTGGAGGGAAAGCAGTATATCCAGTTTATCTTATGATAGGATTAGGTGGAAACCAAATTTGCAGGCCTGTGTGCTCATTGCACATCTATGAGCTATTTTACCAGTCAATAGCAGGGGTTCTCGTGCCCATTAAAAAAGCAGGTCTCAAAGGCAGTATGATGACCAGTGGTAATGGCAAACAATGGATGGGTCACTCAATCATTTCCGCCTATGCTGCCAACTATCCTGAACAGTGCTTAGTTATGTGCACCAAGTATGGAACATGCCCCAAATGTCATTGAAAAACAAAGAATCTCCAGAATAAGAAATGTGCACTTAGGAATGAACTGAAACAATTATCAGCAGCACTAGATTGAGTGCAAAAACTTCCAATGCTGTGTAATTGGAAGCAATGGAACATGATATTGCTGGTGGGAGCTATGATCCATTTTGTGATATCCATGATGCAATAACACCTGATATTCTCCACCAATTCTACTAGTAAATTATCAAGCTTAATTGCTTGGGCCCAGTCCTTGATGACCAAGAAAGAGTTTGATTCTTTAGTACAGTCTCTTCCTCCTGTCTATGGTGTTTGTCATCTCAAGGAATGAATATCAAAGCTTAGTCAGGTCACTGGCCTGGAAAGAAAAAACATAGCAAAGATCCTTATTGCCTGTCTCATTGGCAAATTACTGCAGCTTGCAGCCTCTTGGATTTCATCCTGCTTGCACAATACCCTTCTCACAGTGGTAGGACCCTAACTAGACTGCTGGCATGCTAATAGGGTATACCTCAAGGATAAAAAGATTTGCCATAATTTCAATATTTTCAAATTTCACTCACTCCTACATTATTTTTCTCTATTACAGCTGATTCCGAAATCATAGAATATTTTTAGATGATCACTGTTCATTGATGGTGCTTATGGCACGGTAAACAAATGAGGAAATTGCCAAAAAACTATTGCTCCATGCCACGGTCACTTCATTTGCTACACCTCCTTGAAACCATATCAATGACATGGTCACTTCAGTCAAGCACCAAAATTGGGCAAATTTCGTTATTTGTTTACCATACTGTAAGCCCCATCAATGAACAGTGATCGTCTAAAACTATTCTATGATTTTGGAATCAGCTGTAAAAAGACAGGGCCAACAGACAACATCAATACAGAGGCTCTTAACGAGATGTACCAGAAGATGAGTGGTAAAACACTCCAATTCTGGGCTATTCCTATCAATGTTGCGGTACATAGAGATCTTACCTGGTTCTCAGATCTCTTGCAGAATGCAATTGGTATTCAGTTTGTTGATTCACAAACATGGGAGGACAGTATGGCTGACTTTGTGGGCTGGACAGATGCTAGTAACACTGGTCTATCTTTTATGTATACTGGTAATGGCTTCTGCTACCAACTGCGCTCTACAGAGGGTAAAACTCTGGTTGACATCTTCTTCAGAGAACTACTTGCCATGCTCTCCCTGCTTCATCACATTGCGTCCAAATCCACCCCACCTTGCCACATTCTCATTCACTCTGACAGCCTTGACTCTGTTAAGGTTCTTAACTCACTTTTTGCAAGAGAGCAATCTCACAATGCAATTGTTCTCAAGACTGGTGTGGATCTTTGAGTTCATCAACATTGCTGGCAAGAAGAATATCAAGGCAGACTTACTATCTTGCCTTTTGATTGAGGATTACAAGCTTTAGAGCCTGTTTGGCAAAAGATGATGTTGAATTTTGACCGCTAAATCTTGCCCATATATTGCAAATGACTAAACATTGAATGGTCAAAATTTTTGGAGCAGTTAGTCATTTGCTATATATAGGCAAGCTTTAGCGGTCAAAGTTCAATGTTATCTTTTGCTGAACAGGCTCTTAATTTCCCTCTGGTTGTGTCCACCTTTTTGAGCCCCGAAGAGAGCTACTGCTGGTGCAATGGAGAGTCCTTTTAGAGGCCCTGGGCAAGCATAGGCTCCAGAATGGACCCTTGACATGAAGGTGGATTCCAAGGGTAGAGAACCTTTTTGAAGGCTTCTGCAAACAACACATTTTTCAACAGCAACAATTGCAATGTACAATACATGAATTCATTGTTGGAATATTGATTGGTATCTAGTCTGGCACTCACATCGCTGCTGCCCTCATTTATCTATTTTCCTGATTCCCCTATCTTACTTACATATATATATAACCTGTACCATTGCTACTGGAACCCTTGCATGTTTGCTGTGGGTTCCCTGCCTATACAGATTTTTCTCTCCTTCGCTCACATCTCAGGGTCTAATCCAACATTCATTCCAAGGAATGCACAATTCATCACTTCTAAATCCATACATGAATTTATGCAATTGCTGCTTATCTTCAAAATGCATAAGCTTGGACACCAAGAGCTTCAGTTTTGGTTGACTTGTGCAAATTTCGCATTTTTTCGCATTTTTGATGTTTCATCAGTTCATTAGCCCTGCTGCACATGACCTGATTGCACATCATGTCAGGTGATGGGGTCTGGGTCCCTAGATCATCATCTGACTCATACAGATGCCGGAGTTCTGAGCAGAGGCCTGTTTGAGTAAAATCAGTTGATGTGACAATGTGACCTGTGCTCCTTGCTTCCTACCACCATCATCTCTGCTTGGTGAAGGATACCTGCACTACACATAGCTCTGATAGCTTCAACATCATCTCTACAGCTCTGATAGCTTCACTATCACTCCTTCCAGTACAGACCTCAGGATCTCAGATACAAGGACTCTCTGGTATGATCAACCATAATCTATAGATTGTACAGAGCTCACAACATATCTAAACACATCTAGACACATCCAGTGCTTGACTACACATTATTGTTTATCAGATGTCAGATTTAAGAGCTCTCAGTATGCAGATTATGCCTGATCTTCTCTCTATATTGTACTAATAGCTATTGGACAGATCTAGGTTGATCTGTACCTCTTTTGTGTCACCCTCCCTCCATTCCCTATCTTTCATCTCTATTAAATTACTTTTTAATACAGTACTGTAGAGTAGAGCACTACATGATCCACTCAATTGATTTTTGGGCCTTGGCCCAGGTTTTCAGCTAACTTCATGATCCCTCTGAGTGAAATAGGCATAGGTCTGCTCGCCCACCTATGGACTTGAACAAACTTGATGATCTTGTCTTGTTGCTTCAAGCCCATGCTATTGAGACCTTTACCAAAAAAAATTATACTATAAGAGCCAGGGATCATATCTGTTTTTGTACAAATCATAACTTGTCTCTGGATCCTACTTTGTCTACTCTGTCTTGTTACATTGCTTTCACTTCCTAACACATTGCCTCTGGACCCAAATATCTCACTGGGGCCTGTCAGAAGCAGTTCTATCCTCACTTTGATGAGTCTCATTCAGATCCTTTAGTTCAAGCAACTATACAAGGATCCAAGAAAATTCATGCAGATCCAGTGAACCGCAAGCCCCCCTTGCACACTGCTTATATCAAAATCTTCTATGACCAACATCATAACTCTTAAAATGATCTCCTGTTTGCAACAATTGTTTCCTGTGCATTTCACAGCTGTCATTGTATTGGTGAACTCATTGTCCCCAATCAAAAATCACTTTTTGATTGGAGGAAGATAATTAAGCACTCCTCACTCAAGCTTGAGTTAAGGTTTGCTGGCTATCAGCTTCCATATCATAAAGCTGATCCATTCTATCAAGGAACTGACATGCTGTTCACTAAACAAGATATTGCCAATCCTGTTTCACTTTTAAAGACCTCTGCCTTTGTCACTCAGAGGGAGATGATAAGGTTAGCCAAAACTCAGACCAGAGGTCCATAAATGAAGCGGATCATGAAGTGATATACTGTACAGGTACATCAGTAGATAATGGAATGCATACTATGGTACAAGTACACTAATTAGAAAGAGAAACAGATAACAGATATGTGAGACAGAGGGAGAGGAGGGAGAGTGATGAAAAAATGCGCAGATACTGCTAGATCTACTTGGATATCTGTTAGTACAATGTAGATTGCTTATCAGGCATGATCTGCACACCAAGAGCCCTGATATCTAGTGATCTAACAATCAGGAAAGTAAAATGTGCACTGGATGTGTTTAGATTTGGCTAGATGTGTTGTGGGCTCTGTTCAGTGACAAGATCAAGGTAAAAAATGCGAAGCCATACCAGATCCTTGTATCTGAAATACTGTAAACTTGAAGCTAGTGGTCTGTACAGATATAAGGATGTGCTGGGAAGTGATATTAGAGCTATCAGAGCTGTGGAGAGCAGACAACCAGCCTTACCCAACACTGAGAGAGATGATGGAGGAAAGAAAGGAAGCAAGGAGCACAAGGAATCAGGGCATTCTCACACAGGCCTCTGCTTGGAGCTCCGGCACCTGGATGATACTGAAGGCATCTGACTATGGCCCCATGACCTGGTTCATCAGCAAAAACTGTTTTGGGCCCAGGAGGATCTAAGGTCACCTAGTCCTCTTAGGCAGCCTGAGGCATCCTAGTTGGCCCAGGAAAAAGGGCAAAACTTTGGACACCTCAGGTATCCTAGTCATCCTAGGACATCCTGGGATGTCCTGAGGGTGTATTAGGGCATCTTGGGGCATCATGGGATAAATATTCTATACCAGGATGCCTCAGGATGCACCAGGATGCGCCAGGATGTCCCAGAATGTCCCAGGACACCTAGGATGACTAGGATACCTGAGGTGTCCAAAGTTTTACCCTTTTTCCTGGGCCAACTAGGATGCCTCAGGTTGCCTAAGAGGACTAGGTGACCTTAGATCCTCCTGGGCCCAAAACAGTTTTTTCTGATGTTGATGAATGATATAACTCGGAAAAACGAGTTTAGCATGTCCCTAGAAGACATAGCGTGCCAACCACAATAGCTATTGACAAGCTGCTTGTGCACAAATGACTGTGACAGTGTGCTGGATATATGGACACAACACAGTAGCACTCTCATCAATGGAAGGCATTGAGTAAGAGCAAATTAACTAAGTTGCTCAGAATTTGGAGTTGAGCAAGTTGTAACAGATTGCTGCGGTGCACCATAGATACTGAAGATAGAAGCATGGTTGGTAAGCCAATATTGTAGGGCATATCAAACTCTATTTGCGTGCACTAGGAGTGGCAAATAGGATATAGTGAAGTGCAGTAATTGTGTAAATGAATTCATGTGCACTAAACACAATGAATTGTGCATTACAGTTGCTGCAGAAGATCTGTTGTTTGCTGAGGCCTGCAGAAAAGCTCCCTACATCTGGAATCCACCTTCATGTTGAACACCACAAATTGCTTGCTGTCTGTGTTGACTAAATCTACACTGGGACTTTGTAACTTGTCCATTACATCTTACTTGTCCACTGATGCAGCTGGTGATCTGTCTGGTGTGATAGGCAACAACTTTGTAACAGAGATTTATGATATCTTGGTTTGTGGCTGTTCATAAATTATATGCTTTCTTTTCTCATTATTTTGCAGGCAAGCATGACATCCGTTCCAGATTGTATTCAGACACCTTGAAAAGATTCAGACTTTTTAGCCCTTTGGATTGTGGAGCATGTGAGTGCTTGGAAGTATCCCACCATCCCTTGGCAATCAAGCATTGTTGTCACATTCAAAATTGCAACAATGTTTATTATGGCTTTGAGTTTGGCATTCTTTCTTGCCAACTACACCACCAAAAGCCCTTGATCACTGCGGAAGATTGAGGTTTGATGTAAATTGAAGTTAAGTTAGAGGTTGTAAAATGCACTGGTAAAACATTTTGTAGACCTCCAGTTATAATATCGTTATGACATTCTGTAGATATTTTGTAGACTATATATACAACTATTATGAAACATCTGATTAAACATCAATACAATCTCTGGTGTATATATGACTGGTAAGGGTATTTTGAGTTAACCAATCATGTCATCATCACTGGTGCTAGCCTGAAAGTGAATTTCAAGGTCAACCTCATCCTCAGCATAGCCTGTGCTATGTGCTTCTGCTTGCATTCTACCAGTGCCATGACCATGAGCACGAGCACGACTGCTACTGCCACGAGTACCTGTAGCTTGACCCCGACCACCCAGAGCACCTGTAGCTTGACCATGACCCCGACTGTGGGTATTTGCAGCTTGAGCAACCTTATTTCTTTGCCAAGTACTCTGTGCTCTGGCCTGGGCCTCTGCTCACCGAGCTGGTCCTGCAACTCGCAGCTCTGCTGAGATCTGCTTGTGCATTTCAATATGTTGTTCCGGGGTATGATTTGGAATAGGTTGAGTAAGATCTCGTGGAAGCATGCGTCGCAGGAGATGCCCATTATGGAGAGAATGGGTGTTGATAATAAAGCGCTGCAAACCCGTATGCTTCACGCTGTGCAGGTGTATGCTTGTTTGATGTCATTCTTGCTGCATAAATTCTTCATCTGATGAAATCATGCAGTGCGCAGTGTGACAGTCATATTGTGCATTAAATTTGAATAAAATATCCTTTTCAATAACAAACCAAAATTAAAATACATCGCATAAATCTTCACACCTTTGGAATGACAAAAGAGCAATGTTTGGAGTCCAGCATAACAGGCATATCAAAGAAATCATCCTTCTCCTTGAGGACCACAAAATCTTCAACAACAACAAAAGCAGCACGGACAATTGCACTTGCTGCAGAGCTCTTGGAACAACCTACAATACTTGAAATTCGACCACATTTGGTGATCTTTTGAATCAAAATCAGCATGGCATAGGAGAAACATCTATAAGAGCATACATTTGTGTCCGAGTCCTTGAAAAATACCCATGACCCGGTAATGCATGGTTCATGAGAGTGTGAAATTACATGTTTGCATTGAAACCATTCATGATCATGATCAGAGGTTTCTGCTGGTGCATCCATGTGTGTATAGCTCGATGGCAGCTGCAGTGCTTCCCAGATAACTGGGTTGCGCTTCCCCAAAGACATTGGTTTCACTGTACCTGGTTTGATACGCTCATTATCTACCCACCCCAAGCGCCACTGGAGCTCTGTATTGGTCAAGAGGAAATCACAAATAGCAGAGCCAGCACGAATCCATTTCCCATTATTGTCCTTCCAATATCCCCTGCTGACCTGGTGTTTGAAGCACTTCATATCACCCAAAGTAATGGCAATATCATGGCTTGGAGCAAGATGATTTGAGAGAATGCTACATCCACGAAAGATTTTGTTCCAGCACTCACACACTTCTGTTGAGTATAAAATACTAGGCCCAAAACGCCGAATGTCAGGGACAAGATATAAAAGAACATGGAGTTTGGACTTGGTGATGATTCTAGTAGGATCAATTTGAGCCCAGATATCCAGATAGTTGTCAAGAGCAATTTGCAGATCCACCTGGAGAGGTTACATAAATTGAAATCCAGATGAAACAAATGCAACATACAAGATAGGTGTCCATGTCCCAAATTTCTGGAATCTACAATAATGCTCCTAATGCTCCAGAGGCCTTCCAGAGACAAAAAACATCATCAGAACTGCATTGATCATAAAGTTGAAATACAGCAAGCTGCTGTATGATTTTAAAATGCTTTCCGATAAGTGAGTTTTTGTACTTGATAAGATACCATGCTCGAGGTGGGTTCGTTGTCAGCCCATCAACAGATGAGCTCTGTAGGCGTGTTGCAAATAATTCATCTTCTTTGGCTGTCCACCCTTTTGTTGTGAGATGCCAAATATACTTCTCTCCACCAAGCAGCCAAGTGTGAAGAGATTCAACAGTGGTATCATTGCTCGGATTGAGTCCACGAGTAGATAAAAGTGGATTGAAATGCTGTCCGGGGCGAAGCATTTTACGCAGTGCTGGGTAGCAAAAGTTAGGTATCAGATTAGCATGCATAAAAATACATAGACACATATGGTCAGACAAATCAAGTTTCTTGTAGTCATCTGGTGGCTGTTGAAGTAGCCATCCCCAGACTTCCTCCTGTATAGTCTCAAGTAACTCCTGTCTTGTAGCCTTTCGAGCCTCACCAACACAATTCTTGTTGTTCAAGCGAGGATCATGGGTTGTTTTTTCTGTAATCCGAGTATTGGTGAGTTCTCGGGCTTTGGAAATAAGTTGTTCAATCCAGAAATGTGCTAGTTTGTCCTTGACTCCAGTCTCAGTGACAATAGCATCAACAGCATCTTGTTTCCCAAGGCAAGCCATATACAGCTGACGCTGAATTGCCTTGATAGTGTCTGCCAATGTTCGAGGAGGACCAGTCTAGAATAACTACGAGTCAAGCAACAGATTGCATGCAAAGACAGTACCAAGAACAATGAATGATAAACATTAAATGTCTCTTTTTCTGCATCTGTCCCACCAATAGTATCTCGTCGTGAATTGAAATTGCCCTTGACCCCAATACATCAGGAAAAATGGTCTGGGCCAAGGATAGCCTAGGTAACCTAAGCCTCCTAGGTTACAGGGGCTGGACTTGGGATGGCCTAGGCAGCCTAGGCCTCCTAGGTTACCTAGGACTATCTCAGGCTGCCTGAGGTTTCCCCAGGGTTCTTCCAGGTTTCCTCAGGTTTTCTCAGGTTTCCTCAGGTTTTCTC
>ML769763.1:0-45344 GCA_009733575.1 Gymnopus androsaceus JB14 | reverse complement strand
TTCCTCATGCACCTCAACGGCCACCAGACTTCATCTCCATCGTTCAAGTCGTCAAACTCCACCATCGTCGGGGGCGGTGGCGCATTGAATGATTATGGGCTGATATAGCCAATTATGTCTCTCAACCTTGGAATGACCTCCTTACTGCTTGCCTTACTGGATTAGAGCTCCAACATAACTTGGATGTCAATAAAACCAATCACATCTGGCTCCTTCAGCACCTTTTCTTAACACAATTAATGATGCTCTGACCTTCTGGGCTGAAGGTTGGAACAGCCACCGCATATCACAGCACAATGTGTTGAGTAATGAGCGGGCTCAGTTGGTACAACCTCAACAGAGGAGGGGATCAAGCATTGAGATGGACAGGGACAAGAATGATTGATCGGTAAATTGTAACTACATACTTTATATACAGGAATGGATAGGGGTAATATGATGTGCAGAGTGGCCGGACAACCAACAGCTAAATGCTTATCCAACACAATGGCCCCAATTGTAGTCCAGAAAATATGTGGGGCTTTGATATTGTCCATGGGCTTCAAGGCAATTCATTGGATCATTTGCTATGTCTGACAAAGAATTGGAGGTCTCTGGTGTTGATTGGGAAGGACTGCAGGATGAGACACTTTTGCATTCACTTCATAGAAACTATGCTCACAAAGAAGATTCTAGCACATGGCTTGGACAATATGGGCCTCCTTCTAATCTAAATGAGGTACAAGTAGATCCACCTTCAGGTCTGATGACTGCAAATGAGATTCAAGGCATGGACATAGTACTTGCATTGATTCATTGCAGCTCAGAGGAAGGTGATGTTGTCCAGCTTTGGCATTCTGCACTAATTTATGCACAATCCTTATACTTACCCTGATGCCTTTTAAACCCTTTCGTTATAATTATGTTAAAATATGATACATGAAATGACAAGAAATGTGAATATTTTAGTAACGGTCTGGTGGAAAGATGGGAGAGGACTGTATTCCGCAAATTTTTCAATGGTTTCCTAGTTTATGCACACAGCTATAGCCAAAAGCCCAGGCCATAGTCAGATGGCAAGCAAGACTGAATACTGTACCATTTCGATCACTTTGTTGGTCACGGGTCACAGGGCCCCCAACAAAACAAAATGTCACAGTTTGTCCCATGTCACAGTGGCCAATGACTATTTTATTTTATTTTATTTTTACGGGTGCCCTCTGGGTGCCTGACCCAATTTGGTAAGAAAATTTCGTAAAAATTATGTTTGGTCACAGGTCCCACCAATCCCAAACAAAATCTAAATTTTTTGGGTTGGTCACAGGTCACACCTCCAAACAAAGTGCTTGAAATAGTACAGTATTTTAATCAGCATCAATGAGCGCTAGCAAGTTGACATAGTTTAGGCAGTCATCAGCAAGTAAGAAGTAAGTATTCAAATGCACAAGTTCCCTCTATAATGGAGTTTACCATTAATCACTAAAATCCAGAGTCAAGGTCAAGCAAGTATAATTGGAACAAAAGGTGCCCCAAACGGATCAAGATAGATCAAGATGCTCACAAAAGGGATCAAGATGTGTGCAAAGCGGAGTAAGAGGTGCTTGAGATCTTTTGCCAAGAACAAAGTACCGCTGCTCACACCTCCATTATATTATGCATAAGGTCAAGCTGGATGAAGCCAAACTACTGTATACCCAAGTTAAGCCCACATTGCTTTAGGCATAGTCCTGTTGCAACTGCATACCAGTCAAGACACAGACTAAGGAGTCAACCAGTCAAAGTCAAAGTCTGTGAATGAGTCCAACTGATAAGTCAAGTATATGATTTGTAGTGCAAGTCCAGATTGCGAGTCCAAAATGCAGTCCAAGTCCGAAAGATGGTGAATACTGCTGACATAAATTACAGATATTATTAGCCGGAGATATCTAGGAACAATTATTGGATATGCACACATACTGGTCAAAGAAGGAGGTGTTGATTGCAGCAATCATATCAGTATCAACATTTGTGATACCGCACGCACTGAGACCTGTTTGTAGTAGGTGGCTAGATGTAGCTGTTGGTAAGGCTGCAACGAGAAGAAAAGAGCCGATTACCGTAGCCAGTTCCTCCAGTGAAATCTGTTATGGTCAAAGAGGTATCAGTTGAAGAGGCATCAGTCAAGGAAGTAGCTGTTGAGGAGCTGTCTGTCAAGGAAGTACTGGTTGATGTAGAATCACTCCACTGCTGTTTCCCTTCTAAAGACCTTCGGATGGGGATGGGACTTCCTACGACCAACAACACAAGTGCAAGAATGAGTGTCATAATCTTAAACGTGAACATTATGTGAAGGGAGAAGGGGAGTTCAAGATCAACCTGAATTCAATGAAAAGAAATTTGTGTAGGTAGAGAATGATCAACCAAGCAATGTTTACAACAAAGATTCAGATGAATGGGACCGTCCGGCGGAACCTGGAGGAGATGGTGTGAGACTATCTGGGCAAGTGAAGAGTTTTCAACGCATTTTTATGCGGAATGGCCTATCAAAAAGCAGCATTGCCTGCAGTCCAGAGTCCAGCTGGGGACGCTGCGCTCGAGCAGCAAGCCATCACAAATCTGATTACAGTGAAAGCAACTATTGATGAACCACCCAAAGGGTATTTAAATTGTCATTGTAATGGTTTCAGGCTTGCTACTAGCCATAGGAACTGTTTAGAATGCTGAAAGATATTTTATATACACTTGACATTGTATTTTACAATATGAGTGTAAAAGAAGATACTTTCCCAATTTGGGGTGGTTCATCAATAGTTGCTGTCACTGTATCTATCTTGATATATTTAGCTAGACTTGTCTATCTGTAAGAGAGTTTGAAGAGTTGTATCACAGACTGAATGTGAAGTCTTGACTCTTGAACATACAAAGAGGACAAAGTGAAGCGCCATTGGTAAGTGCTAGACTTTGAAATTCTTGTCTGCAAAAATATGCAATACTTGGTCAGAATAGCACTTGTCCCTGCTATCCAATGTTGAAATTTTCTTTCTCAGTTACCCTTGGGCATTTCATTTTGTCAAGATTCCGGGTAGCATAGAAGTTGCCACAATGAAGTTTGTTCATGAACAAACAACGATTCCTATTCTAAAAGCCTTTGGTGTAATGCGGTACCCACATATTTCCATAATGCGACTTGCTGCAGAAAATCTCTTCCCTCGGTGATGGACAGAGTCTCCAAGGAAAGTAGAGGGCCCAGGCAAATTGCTGCGAGCTCATGGCAGAACCAGCTCGTTTGTTTCATTCCTTTGTCATCCACTTGGAAGTGTCATTCATCTACAACCAAATATGCTGCTGACACCTTCCAGGGCATGTTGCGGGCCAACTTCTCCACTCAGGACACTGCGTAGCGAAATGTGTTTCGCAGAGAAACGCACGCATTCGCATATCCTCAACCTTGGGGCTGAGATGCTAGAGACCAGATGAGATTCTTGTCAAAACCTTTTGATAGCAATGTCCTGAATGTGCAATTGCCCAATTCTTGTGGTTGGGCTGAGCTTCTTGTCGCACTGAGTAAATATGTATTCCTGGTTGATTCCCAGTGAAAAGTGACACGTCTGAGATCGAGCACAATGGAGGGAAAAATGGCCCGCGAAATTTCTTGAAATTTTGCCAAACTTTCAAGCCAGATCACAGACCAGGGAAACTAATTGAAGGGTTTTGCCTCAATATGGCTTGATCTTATAATCGCTACTGTAGTCAATTGTACACTCCATATAATACAACATTTCATTTTCATAGGTATCAGCCTCGTACAATGGTTGCTAGACTATCACTATGTATACAAGTTATTCATTTCAATACTATTCAGAAGCTATTGAGCATTTTGGTGAGTTATTGCTATGTTCAGAGCAGAGAGAATGGAGACTTACAAGGTACTACAGCTTGGACTGTAATATCACCAGAGCCCTGTGAGTGCATCCCGTGAATACATGAATATAAATGAAAGTACTTGGCTTGTTGCGTTCAGGCAGTGGATTGTCATGTTCAGGAGATAGATTGTCGCGTTCGGGAGGTAGATAATTGTGTTCTTTGTTAGGCTAGAATATAAAACTTCGTGAGTAATGAAAATCATTCAGTGCAAAGCCACATACACGTAACAGTGGCTCTCCATTCTCATCATTCCCAGATCCCTTCTTTTGTCGACATTAACATGTGTAGAACAATTAGCGGAAGCTACTGAGTTAGCACTGAGTTGATTGTGATACGGTGCGTGCTCTTCATATGTTCGTCTCGAGACACTTTTTCGAACTTTACAGTATCAAGGACAATCGCAAAACCTTTCCTGAGTGTCTTTAGGCATTGGGAAAGACTGATTTTGGGAGGGGATGCAGGACTTGGAAATAGTTTAAAGTACGATATATTAGAAATATATATGAGTTTTCTTCATGTCGCCCTACGGGGCTTCCTGGTGCTCGACAAGAGAAGTGAAAACGTCTTGATATGCCTTCGCGGCAGTGTTCTCATTAAGCCCTAAGTCTTAACTTAACTTAAGACTTAATATACCCTTAAGCCTAACCCTTAGCTTGAATCAGTAAAAGTCCTAAGTCTTAATTAAGGGCGCTTAGCAAAATTCACATGATAACTCAGTAGGTGCAGGGGCGTCAAAATCTCTGAAAATCTTTACAAGCTGACTTTGGCTGACTTTGGAAAAATATAGAATGAATAATACAAAAAAAACTCGGAAAATTGGACAAAGAATCATTGCCACTTTCTGATTTTTTTTGGACGTGATGCATGATTAAGAAATTGGTTGAAACAGCACATTATTTGGATGAGGCACTCAATAAAAGTGAGTTTGAGAGCTCTGGGGTAATTACATGGAGTAGTATAGATCTTTTGGTGGTACCGTAATGCCTGAAGTGGTAATTTTTTGTAATTTTTTGCACCCTTAATTAACCCTTAAATAACACCCTTAAATTGCCCTTAATAAGGTTTAAGACCTTAGGATCAAAAAATTCCCTTAATAACCCCTTAGGTGAAAACACTGCTTCGCGGCGCTCATTCTGACTTGTGTGGAAAAATGATTTCCCTTGACACCGCTTGATCCGAGACGTGTCACTTTTCACTGGGGTTGATTGTTGAACCTGTGTGCAATTCATTCGATTGATTATACACTCTGATGATCAATGCAGCTGTTTCTGTGCTTGAATTTTGTAAGGTTAGTTACGTTACGAGAGATCTCAACCGGGCGGCTAACTTAAATGACGCGACATGTATCGCGTCATTCTTCCTTCTTTCCACTTCAGCCACAACAACTAAACAGTTCTGACCCATCTTTCCTATTCGCGCTGCAGATGAATAACACCATGCCAACCTTCACCTAACTACTTAAACCGAACCTCAAATCGCAAATGCAGAACTAACAACGAATCTCAATTGCTCACCTTATATTACCATGTCCATTCCCGAATTCACGCTGGATTCTATCTCTTCTACGGTCAAGCTATCATCAGGTACTTCTACCTACGTTAACCTCTCTCTCTTTCTCTCCTGGATCTTATGCAATGCACGCAGGCCATGATATGCCCATCCTAGGCTTTGGTGTTTTCCGGAACTACGACGCAAAGCCAGCATGCATTGCAGCATTTAAAGCAGGATATAGGTATAATCATTTTGAAGATTATCTCTTTTGTATGCCGAAGGAATCGTAGGCATATAGATTCAGCTCAGACGTACAGAAACGAAGATGCTGTTGGCGAAGCTGTTCGTGAAAGTGGCTTGGAGAGATCGGATGTTTTCATCAGTGAGTATCAGATTTCTTTGTCATTTCCTTTCATCTTGATTGTACTTACTTTTTTGTTACCAGCGACCAAATGTGTTTCCGGAGACCATGGCTATGACCTCACGCTTAGGGGAGTTGATTGGTCGCTGCAGCAGTTCGGATTTGGTACGTCTGCTTCTCTAGTTTCTATACCAAACTAATGATGTTGCAGATTATATAGACCTTTTTCTTATTCATGACCCCATGTCTGGAACAGAGAAGCGCCTCGCAACGTACAAAGCCTTGCTGGAATGTAAAGTCGCTGGAAAGATCAGAACAGTGGGAGTATCAAATTAGTATGTTCCCTCATACTCCTTTGGTTTCCAACTCATGGATTGTGCTCGTCCAGCAACGTAAAGCATCTGGAAGAAATCCACATTGCGGGATACGAAATGCCTGCTGTTAACCAAATCGAGGTGCGTTTAACTGTATCCGCTCGCCTGCTCAACAGTAATCTCTGTTTGTTCGCCAGCTACATCCGATCTGTCAGCAAAAGTCTATCGTTGAGTACTGTGAAAAGCATTCCATCATCGTACAAGCCTATTGCCCCATCGTTCGCGGAAAATGGATCATGAGGTCTTTGCTTCTATCGCAGCCAAGGTTTGTTCCAGAGATGTGCCTTAGGCACGTTGCAATCTAACATACTTCATCGACAGCACAGGCGAGAACCAGCCGCAAATTTTATTCGATGGTCTCTTCAGAAAGGGTGCGGATGGTTCTTCTGATGTTTCCATTTCCTGAGTAGACTCGTTCCCGTCGGCTGTGCGCCCGTTTTTTCCACTTCAAATGACAGTCGATCGAAGTGGCGGGCTGTACAACCGACTGGTACATAATCTCCGGTTTTAGTACGGTTACCCTAAGCGCCCGTCCCTCTCAACTCGACTAGCGAAATCGCATTTGCCAGAAAATTATTTTCGATTCCTCCACATCTAAGTAGTGGATACATCCAGAATACATCTAGAAATCAAGGCTATTAGTTTTTTTGGCCTCAATATAAGATCTCTGCTCTCCACAGCTGAATTTATCAAGAAGATTAATGAAGAAACAGCCAATGTCACTATCCGAGGTGTTCAATGTTCTAACTCTGTGTATGAGCTGGTTTAGAATGCAAATAAATTTATATTTCATAGCTCCTATGGCATTTTCTTGTATTTAGCACTGTTTCCTTTGAGTCCTTCGCCAAAATCTGCTTACTGGAGGCCAAACTGGAGCTCGACATTGCAACAATGTTGTGATGTCAAGTGATTGGTTTCATGATAATCCGTGGATTACTATCGCATTTCTTAAGCTCTTAAGATAAAAACTAATAGGTTTTTATTTGCATTGAAAATTCGCATCTTCTCATATAAGAACTTATGCAGATATCCAAAATAATTTTCAGAGTATCTGCGAAAATTACAAGTTGAGTTGGCAGGGACGGGCGCTTAGGGTAACCATCCTAAAACGCGGGATTATTTACCAGTCGCCGCGTTCGCGGCACTTTGATCGACTATCATCAAACGTTGGTGTGAGTCACTCCGGCTACTGGAATCGAGTCTATTTCCTGAGTTCCTATGTCCAGGTACATACCCCTCCCGAAAAGCGCTACACCCTCTCGCATTCACTCAAACGCCCAGATCTTTGACTTTGAGTTGGACACTGATGATATGATACGCCTGGATGCTTTGAATAGAGGAAAGGCGGGGGCGGTTAGCTGGAACCCCGTTGACGCTGATTAAATAAGGAAACAAAAATTGTATCCTCCTTATGAAGTCAGTCGCTCATCGAGACACTTGTCAATGAATCCTGTTCAGTCTGTTCTAGCACTTGTCTGTCATTCATGAACCCATGACTGCACTCATCTCACTACGTATTCAAGAGCCAATAGATAAGCGTTCTCTCAGTGGCTTCGGATACATTTCGTTCCTTTCGTCTTCCTTTATCTCGACCATGTCTAAGGCAGAATCCAAGGCTAAAGACGAGTTGTTACTCGCGCAGCTCGGCTACAAACAAGAATTCAAGCGTGATTTTGGGATTTGGAGCTCTTTGGAATAGCATTTTCGATTCAGGGTGTTTTACCTTCTATCGCGCAAGTATTCGTCCTCCTCATTTACTGTTCTCTAAGCTTACCTTCCCTCTCTCGTATAGATCAGTTCTCGTATACTCAATCCCTTATGGGGGGCCTGTTAGTCTTGTATGGGATGGGCGGTTTGCTCGGTTTCCTCATGTTCATTGCCACGGCGATTGCTGAACTTGGATCGGCTGCACCGACTTCTGGAGGGGTCTATTACTGGACGTTCAAGTTCTCGTCCCCCAACTATCGTAACTATCTTTCTTGGCTCTTGGGATGTACGTGCTTCGCCGCCCACACCTTACTTGCCTCTGATGACGGTGTTATTCAGACCTTGACACTATTGCATATGTTGCCGGGCTTACTGTAAGGGAATTCTTTGCTGCAGTTGATCTTTGTTTAAACATGGACTTAGGGCATCAACTGGGGGTGTGCCGTGCAGATAATGGCAGCTGCCAGTATTGGGTCTAATATGACTTTTGAGGCGACCGTCTTCCAAACTTAGTGAGTCCTAAACCTTCTAGACTGTACATACTCACCCAACACTGGTAATTTAGTGGTGTCTTTGTGGCCGTTATGGTTGCGGAAGCCGTTTTATGCAGCTTTGCTACCAAGATCATTGCAAGGTTGCAAATAGTCTATATTTTGGTCAATGTTGGGTGAGTTTCCCTTCTCTCTTTTAATTTTATTGGGATATTGAATTCAGCTCATTGTGATTATAGTCTATGCTTCGCAGTTATCTTTGGCATGCCAGCGAATACGCCTACCGAGTTCAAAAATGACGCAAAGTACGCATTGGGGAGTTTCGAGAACTGTAAGGAACTATCCAAGTATCGATCTGTGTAGTGCACTAACGATCACTCCATGGATTATTAGTATCGACTTGGCCGGACGGTTTTGCGTTCATCGTTGGATTCCTCGCGCCCCTGTGGGTTGTCGGAGGCTTTGATTCTACAGTCCATATAGGTGAGGAAGCTAGAAACGCCAGTGTAGCTATTCCTTGGGCTGTTATACTTTCGACGGCCACAACGTGTATATTGGGATGGGGTATGTCTTCTAGCTCATTTACACCAGTCTTTACTGACTTTCCTGTTTCTAGCGATCAACGTATCTATATCGTTCAATATGGGACAAGATATGGATGCTATTTTGTCTAATTCGATCGGTCAACCTTTGGCTACGGTATGTCTTCTCTTTCAATCATTTTTCTCGCCACTGATGACGGATATACTCCAAGATATTCTTCAATGGACTGGGTCAACGTGGCACATTAGGCCTGTGGACGGTGCTAATCATTGCTCAATTTATGATGGGTACAAGCATGGTAAGCACTCAATCCACATTTGATTTACACCGAATCTTCCTCAACTTGTACAAGCTTGTATCTTCCTCTAGACAAGTATTTGCTTTCAGCCGAGACGGTGCGTTCCTTGTACAATGCTATATTCTGCGTTGTATTCATCCAAACCTCAACAGGTGCATTACCGTTCTCAAAATATCTCTACTATGTCAACACATCGCTCTCCGTACCCACTCGCTGTGTTTGGTTCTCCGTCACCGTTGGTTCCCTCCTTGGGTTGATTCCTCTTGCAGGAAACGCTGCGAGCAGTGCAATATTTGCTCTGGCTGTCGTAGGCCAGTATTCGTGTTATTCCACAGCAATTGTTGCCCGATGGATAGGTGGGGGTGAGTTTGAGAAGGGTCCATTTCACATGGGTGTATTAGTAAGTGAACAAGGGAGCGACAATGTTTACTTATTACTGACGCTGCCTCTACAGAGCTTGCCCATATCAATCGCTGCGGTGCTCTTCATGTTCCTCATGAGCATTGTCCTGTTGTTCCCCGCCGAGCCAGGTGTTCCAAGTCCTGCGACAATGAACTACACGGTGCTTGTAATGGGAGGAGTAACGGTTCTATCGACGGTCTACTATTACTTCCCTGTTTATGGTGGAATTCATTGGTTCAAGGGTCCGGTTGTGACGAATACGGGGTCTGATGTAGGTGCGTCTGGAAGCGTTTCCGACATTGATAGTACGGAGAAAAATGTTTGATATATTGTACGTATCGGACTAACTTGAAATATACAAACGACGACGGTTATCCACAGGATCAAGAGCGAAAGGTATATTCTCCCCGTACAGTAAAAGATGAGATGTGGAATAAGAGTCCCATCGTAATTAGTATGTCCTGGAGTACAATCAACAATGAACCTATCATTACATCGAGGAAGAAACTCACGTCAAGCAGCGCACTCTAGCTAACAAGGATTGATTGAATTCGTTACAGTGAACGGCGTACTCGTAGCTAGCACTGCGGTGTGAGTATCATCGGTAACTTCAAGGTGAAAGAGCCTAGAAAAACAGAACAACAGATATTCGTAAATTTTTCATGATTCTCTCCTTTGAACCAAAGTAACTGACCCTGGACTAGCAATCGAAAACAGTACCGTTTGCGGCGTTGGGCTGGTATCCGTCGGAGTAGCGACAAACTCTGTGAATGACAGAGGGTCTACGACATAGGCAACAACGAATGTCTCTGGGTCGTCATCTGAGTCGCGGGTGATTGTAGCGGGTATTTGGCATCGGCGTTCCACAGAGGATGGTACATCGACTTGGAGGGTTTTGACCTGGACTATACCCGCTGCACAGATGAGGAGAAGGCGAAGACTGAAGGAGAGGTTTTCTGAGTTGAGTAGCAAGATGGAGAAAGCGGTCATACGCACTAAAGTGAAGACTTCATGTTGGGAACAAGAGAGATTTTGGAAGGTACTGAAGAACCTTATACTCGATATTGCTGCCATTCAGCTGACCCGCCAAGCTCATCGCTGCCGTTGGGCGGTGATACACGAACGTTTTGGGTGTAAGCAAGTGAATAAGATTCAGGGCACGCGGTAATCGACCGTTTTCTGACGCTAGCAGTCTGTTAGGGGTAGGTGATTCAAGACCGTTGGCAAGTACTAGTAAAAGCAGCTGGAGAGACGATGGCAGAAGTTTTGGACGAACGCCTAAATTACTAATTAGACGGCGCTCATGAACTGCAAAGGATCATCTATAGATGATAAAGGCATTACAGGACGTTCAATCAAATCCTTCAACTGAATCTCGGCTTGAATCGTTAGTACGGGCTGCAGAGACACTGGAGATTGAAGATCCATCTTTAATCGCGTACGTTGCTGTCTTTTTTGTGCGCTCTCTTTGAAAGACGGGCCCCATAGTTTCACCCAAGCTCTCACTCATCTTTCTACTCGACGTCTCAATCTCAAACTTTCTCTTCATCGCGCCGCCTTCGTTAAAGTAGAGCTGCAGAGTCACTTGGCCGAGGTAGAATCGGAACTTGCTCTTATATAGAAATGGTCTTCGCTGTTAGCTGAGGGACTCGGATCAGAGGCTTCAGAAACAGCAGAAGCCCTCGACCGTCGTTGGCAGGGAATCATTCGTAAAGCGAAAGAATACCAATCTCAATTAGCACAATTCGATCCGACGGTGAAACGCTGCGAGTAGTGCAATATTCGCTCTGGCTGTCCTAGGCCAGTATTCGTGTTATTCCACAGTAATTGTTGCCCGATGGATAGGTGGAGGTGAGTTCGAGAAGGGTCCATTTCATATGGGTGTATTAGTAAGTGAACAAGGGGCGACAAGGTTCAATTATCACTGATGCTGCCTCTACAGAGCTTGCCCATATCAATCGCTGCGGTGCTCTTCATGTTCCTCATGAGCATCGTCCTGTTGTTTCCCGCCGAGCCAGGTGTTCCAAGTCCTGCGACAATGAACTACACGGTGCTTGTAATGGGAGGAGTAACGGTTCTATCGACGGTCTACTATTACTTCCCTGTTTATGGTGGAATCCATTGGTTCAAGGGTCCGGTTGTGACGAATACGGGGTCTGATGTAGATGCATCTGGAAGCGTTTCCGACATTGATAGTACGGAGAAAAATGTTTGATATATTGTACGTATCGGACGAACTTGAAATATACAAACGACTGTTATCCACAGGTTCAAAAGCGAAACGTTTGCTCTCCCAGTACATAAATCGATGAGATTTGGAATCAAAGTTCCATCGTGATTAGGATGTCCTGGAGTACAATCAACAATTGCACCGGGAAAAATAACTCGCGTCAAGCCGTTCAAACTGGCGGGCAGGGATCGATTGAATTCGTTACAGTGAACTGCGTACTCGTGGCTAGCACTGCGGAATGAGTAAGATCGGTAACTTCAAGGTGAAAGCTCCTAGAAACACAAAACAAGAGATGTTGGTGAGTTTTCCATGATCCCCTCCCATGAATCAAAGCAACTGACCCTGGAGTAGAAATCGCAAACAATACCGTTTGAGCCGTTGAACTGGTATCCGTCGGAGTAGCGAAAAAGCTTGTGAATGACAGAGAGTCTTCGATATAGGCAACAGCGAATGTCTCTGGGTCGTCAGGTAAGTCGCGGGTGACTGTAGCGGGGATATCGCATCGGCGTTCCCAAGAGGATGGTACATCGACTTGGAGGGTTTTGACTTGGGTTATACCCGCTGCGCAGATGAGGAGAAGGCGAAGACTGAAGGAGATTTTTGTAAGTTGAGTAGCAAGACGGAGAAAGCGGTGGCATACGCACTAAAGTGAAGACTTCATGCTGGGAATGAACGAGGTTTTAGAGGGTACTGGGAATCCTTTTATACTCGAACTTCCTGTCATTCGGCTGACTAGCCAAGCCTGCTGCCATTGCGGGGAGATACATGAGCGTTTTGAATGCAAGTAAGTGAATAAGATTCACGGCATTCGGTAATTATCGACCGTTTTTTGATCGCAAGCAGCCTTGTCAGATAGGGGGTAGGTGATCCAAGACCGTTTGCAACAGCTTGTAAAACGGTCTTGTTGAAGTAGGACTCCGGTTCCGACTCCGACGCTGCAAGAGAATCCAGAGATGATTAGGCTTAAAGCAGTCCCCTCTAGAGGATGTCGGTATAATTATAGACTTCTACGAGGATTCTAGAGTTTATTCCGACACCTTCTAGAAGGCGGCTCTTGAAGCTAAGAGATAATGGTGGACAAGCGCTTAAATTAGACGCCGCTACGCGTTCATCTGCTTGCGTCCTCATGAACTCCAAAGGATCGGCTACAGATGAATCAAAGGCACTACAAGACGTTCAATTAAATCCTTCAACTGAATTTCTGTTTGAATTGCTAGTAAGAGCTGCAGAGACACTGGAGATCGAGGATCCATCTTCAATCGCGTACGTTGCTGTCTTTTTTTGCGCGTTCTTTTTAAAAGACGCCACAGTTTCATCCAGGCTCTCGCTCAGCTCTCTACTCGCCATCTCAATCTCAAACTTTCTCTTCATTGCGCCGCCTTCGTCGAAGACGAGCTACAGGCTCACTTGGCCGAGGTAGAATCGGAACTTACTCTTATACACAAATCGTCTTCGCTGTTGGCTGAGGGATCCGGATCAGAGAATTCAGAAACAGTGGAAAACCTAGAGCGTCGTCGGCAGAGAATCGTTCGTAAAGCGAAAGAATACCAATCTCAATTGGCACAACTCGATCCGAAAACAATGAACAACGCTTTACGCATCTCCGATCTAACACGTCTGCAGGAGCAGAATCGCGAAAGAGAGAAGGAGGTTCGGAGGAAGAGAAAAAAAGTTGAGACTTTTCGTGGGCTACCTGCTGTAAGTGTTATTCCCATTTATCTTCTTTGAAAGCTGACGCGTAACCGCTTCATCTCCTGTTTTCTTTCTTACCTTGTATATTCGACAATGGCGCCTCCGCAGAATCCCGACCTTGCACGTCTCTCACTTCTTCAAGCTACACAGGAACTCCAAAAGCTCACTCGTGCTCGGGAGGGCCTGTTGGGTGGGATGGCTGATGGTGTATCGTAGCTTATTGACTCGACGTCCTTGTATCCCGAATATATAGCGTTCCGCTACTAGCTCTACACGATGGAATTATTTTCATTGTTTTGGAACAATCCAGCTTACCGCGCGCGCGTTGATCGAAGCTTGGTATTGCGAAGCAAAATCATACATTCTAGAGCCAAAAACATTATGTCACACTGCTCAACGACTCGGACTCGGATTCGGCTCATCCACTGCGCGCCTGTGGGAAGGCACAGGCTGGCTGGTTTCTGCAATCTACTTTTGCTGTTCTTTGCGCAGCCTATCTAGCCGCGTCATCATTTCATCCCGCTGTCTTTGCTGTTCTTCACGTCTGCTCTTTATCTCATTATCGAGATCCTCCTGGCTCCGCTTTATAAACATCCACCAACCCGGCAAAGGCTTCAACAAAGCCCCCTGTAGGTCCTGGGTATCACCGACTTGATACCCCACCAATCCGGCAACCATCTTGGTGTCGAACTTGTTATCATTATCGTTTAGTTCCATATCCACTTCAGCGACGCTGATGGGAATCTTCTTAAGGCTGACTCTGTGGTACGACACACCGTCAAGTGCGAGGTTGCGATCTCCGACCTGCTCTTTGACGTATCCTTGGTCAGTGCGACGAACTTTAAAAATTGGATTTGGAGCGAGATTTTTCAGCTCCTTGAAAAAAGTGAGCATAGACATCCAACATTAGAAGGACATCCTTACCTGCCCTGGCTCTCGTCCTAACCACTTTCCATCAACATCAAATACACATAATGCATTCACCCAGCTACCCAGGTAGTCCTTACCACTCCCTTCATGATCTTCCGATGCGACTGTACTCCAGAAATCCAGATTGTCCGGATGATCTGGGGCTTCAAAAGCGGAAACGAAGCGAGAAATGACTGGCCTGAGAAGGTTGAGCCACGCCGTAGTTTGCGAGCCGTAATTCTTAAGCTCTTCTATTCTGGCAAGAATCAACTTCCAGTCGTCGCTGGTGCCTTCAAGTGTAACCTGAGGTATGCCACAGTGGGTGAAGCCGAACGTGAAGTATTTCTTCATCGTCGCCATCATCACCACCGAACTGACGGTGATATCGTTGTCAGTTGTGGTGGTGAAGTTGGGACGAATCCAGTCACAAATGGCAGGATCCTTTACATTCTTCCGAATCTGCCCTGTCATCTGCTGAGCCATGGACCCAAAATCTACAGTGTAGCGATTGCCAACTGCATAAACCACAAGATGTTTCTGACCTTGTGGGCAACAAACTTGTCTCGCAGCTCCTCCGCATTGGCGTTGACGAAGAAGCTGAATTGGGTGAGGATTGTAATCCAGACATCATCTGGTCGTATGGACACAGCATGATGAGCACTGTATGCTTTGAGAAGCGTATTGACCAGACCATTGTTCTGGTGAACAACAACTCCATCAGACAAGGCATGGTCAAGAGATGACTGAAGAAGCTCTTCACTTAGCTTCTGGCTTCTGCTTGCACTGAAATGTATGTCGAGTAGTGTAGAAGCAGTTGAGCTCTGGACAGCCACATGAGGGGTTAGCTCCTTGGAAGAAGGGTAAAAAGTAACAGGCATGATTGCGAGATGAAAGGAACGAAGCTGTTTAGCTTGGATCGCAAAGACTGCTTAAATACAGCAAAGCTGTACAACGCTGCGCTAAATTATGTGTTGTGCGATGCATGGTGATACTTAATCAATTCATTGGTTAACTTGGTCTTTCACTGCGGGAAGGCTGGGAAATGTTTGCCAAATCTCATACCTTCATCAGCAAAACCTGGGTGTTTGCCACAGAACTGTCCAGCTCTGTCCAGCACCCACAGCAAGGTACCTCACTGTTCAGAACTGTGGACTGCTGTGGATTGCTGTGGATCTCACAGGTACACCATCTGAAATCAGTGTCAAGGTTCTATTCAATACCAAATGTATTACTTTTTTGAATTGTTTCCTTGGCCTGGGTTTGCAAGCATGAACTTATCGGAGCAAAATTATGGTCATAAAATCATTGTCAATTGCAAAAATACTAGTACTAGTTTGCAACTACTGGGTCTACAGTACTTTATGTAAGACTAAGTACTAACTGCTACCTTAATGTCTACTTTAGTGTGAATGAAGCTAAAAGAAATGATCAAACATATATTGAGGACCTCGAAAGAGGAGAACTTACAGTCCAAGTCAAGTTGAGCTCAGTGGGGGGAGAAAAAGTTGAAAGTTGAAACTGCATTGTGCATGCACTGATTAAATAACATCCCAGATCTTCATTGCTGCATCAGGCTGTATCCATCAGTTGAGAATGACAGATATGCACCTGTGGCTGCAGTGGATTGCTGTAGGTTGCTGTGGATGCTGTAGCATTCACCCAGGTTTTGCTGATGTTACGATGTCCCTTGGCTCTGATCCCTGTCAATTCTTGTGATGAGTAGTATTGTATACATTGATCATCAGGAATAAGAATAGATGTGCTGTTAAGAGGAGCTCAAATCTCATGCATTGGGATGTGAGATCAAAGCAAACATATGCGTCGTTTACTGTCATATTATTTCTACAGCACGGTCGCAGTTTCAAGCTCCGTGATGCCTGAAGGCTACTGGGCAAGCATGCATTCCCAGATGTTGCAACATATCCTTGACTAAAAAAACGTAATTAGGTGGGAAATCTACTGACAATAAAACAGTTCAAGCTTCAAGTACATACTTCCAAACTCTTCTTTCTTGGGCAGTTCTGCCGACAACTTACTGTCTTCTGAAGATGGACAGGGCTCCATCAGCAAAACCTGGATGATCCCATAGCAAGGTCCTACTCTGTGGAGCACTCTACAGAACTGTAGAGTGCTATAGATCACTATGAGTTGCTATGGGTTGCTATAGGTGCTATAGCTTTTGTACAGGTTTTGTTGATTATAATTTAGTTCAAGCTGTACATACCACTTCAGTCACGTACTAAAAGATACCTACTTAGGCTTAACTTTTGCCTTCCAAGTTGGACCTAAGTAGGGGTAAATGCCTGGCATATTCCGCCATGGTAATGCCATGGTGGTATTACCATGGTACTACCATGATGGTATTACCGTGGTGGTATTGCCATGGTGGTATTACCATGGTACTACCATGATGGTATTACCGTGGTGGTATTGCCATGGTGGTATTACCATGGTACTACCATGATGGTATTACCGTGGTGGTATTGCCATGGTGGTATTACCATGGTACTACCATGATGGTATTACCATGGTGGTACTGTACCATTTCAATCAATTCGGCAGACCCTTGTGACCGTGACTGACCTGACAAAATTTTGGATTCGGTACTACGCGGCTCTGCCACGTGACCCTAGCAAATTTTCGGCATTTTAGACCCAAAATTTGGGTTTTTTGAGGTAATTTCGGGTGTGTCATGGCAAAAAAATTCGGCACTTTCAAAAAGTGACCTGTGACCTAGTCAAATTTCAGCACGTCAGAAGGCCTCCGTGACCCGTGACTGCCGAATCAATTGAAATGGTACAGTATTGCCAGGGTGGTATTACCATGGTACTACCATGATGGTATTACCATGGTACTACCATGATGGTATTACCATGGTGGTATTACTACTATTACCATGGTGGTATTACCATGGTACTACCATGATGGTATTACCATGGTACTACCATGATGGTATTACCATGGTACTACCATGATGGTATTACCATGGTACTACCATGATGGTATTATTATCATGGTGGTATTACCATGAGTGGTATTCTTCAAACATGGTATATTGATTTGTCTATTGTTACCCATCTAACCTTTAACCCTAACCCCTAATCCTAACCCCTAAGTCCTAATTTATAAATCTCAATTCCTGACTTTTTTTTTGGTAAAATAAGCACCCATCAGTGCTGATAGATGTAGTTACATGTATATAGTAATGTCATGCTTTACTAGTACTGGTATTAGGACCAGTACATATAGTACTAAGTCATACTAGTAGCGCTTAGTTGGTATCACCAATAATTTGTACTAGTGCATCAGCAAAACCTGTATTGACTGGGACCCTCTGGGAGCACTGGCAGGCGCTTGCCGGCACTGCCGAGTCCTGTCCAGTACTGGCAAGCGCTGGCCAGCGCTCCCAGAGGGTCCCAGTCAATACAGGTTTTGCTGATGAACTAACCTCATGGTTATACTAGTACTAATAAGTTGGTATACTAGTAACTAATGTAATAGTGAGTAGTACTAATAATTCATTGTACTAGTAGCTAATCTAATGGTTAGTACTGATAAGTTATTGCACTAGTAGTTAATCTGATTGTTATACTAGTAACTAATGGTTAGTAGTACTTATAAGCTGGTACACCAGTAACTAATGTAATGCTTAGCAAACCTAATAAGTCGTTATACTAGTACAACTATTAGATTAGTTACTAGTGCTACTTATTGGTACTATTATAACCATTAGATTAGTTACTAGTAAAAATTATTGGTGATACCAACTAAGAGCTACTAGTGTGACTTAGTACAATATGTACTGCTCCTAATACCAGTACTAGTAAAGTATGACATTACTTATATACATGTAACTACATCTATCAGCACTGACGGGTGCTTATTTTACCAAAAAAAAAGTCAGGAATTGAGATTTAATATTAGGACTTGGGGGTTAGGATTAGGAGTTAGGGTTAAAGGTTAGATGGGTAACAATAGACAAATCAATATACCATGTTTGAAGAATACCACTCATGGTAATACCACCCCTGGTATTACCACCCATGGTAATTGCTGCAATGAGAATGGCACTCATTCCTGATAGGCCTCATACGCTGGGGTATTATTATACATGCATTTATTGACAGCTATTCTCGCTTGATTACTGGGATACGAGCTAGCACAAACAACTTGGCAACCACTGTTTTGAATCTTCATGGCATGCACTGCAAAGTATGGGGTTCCTTTGCGTGTCAGAGGAGACCATGGCGTGGAAAATGTACTGGGAGCAGCATTTATGGAAATGGTGCAAGGCAACGGACAGGGCTCATATATCTGGGGAAGGTGAGCTAGAATCAATATCTACATTTCTGTGGATTTGCATACTTACCACTCTTACAGAAGCATGCATAATACAAGAATCAAGCACCTGTGGGCTGATGTCACTATTGGTGTTGGTGCTACATGGCACCAGCTGTTCACGGATCTTGAGGTCAGACAGGGTATGCAGGTGGATAATCCAAATCATATTTGGCTTCTCCAGCATCTCTATCTCCCAACCATTAACTTGCAGCTGGAGTTTTGGGCAAACTCATGGAACCTCCATCCTCTTGTAGACCTGAAGAGATGTTTGGGTTTGACATGTTGGTGCATGGGCTAAGAGGTGACTCTCTGGAAGCGCATCTTACTGATGAAGACTTAGAACTTTTTGGCATAGACTGGGATGCGTACACTAAAGATGCAGTTCTACAGTAGCTGCACAGCAATTATGCAAATGAGAGTGCCAGCTCTTGGCTGCAAAGGCAAGGACCACCCCCAGAGCTGAATGAGGTTGCTGTAACAGCTCCTTCTGCTGCTTTATCTCAGGAGCAGATTGATTTTTTGGATGCTGTTATCAGAGACATCCCAAGGAGTAGTAATGTGGGGAATGTATTCAGACTTTGGACACAGGCTCTGATTGTTGCTCGACTTCTTCAGCCAGATGATCTCTAAGCTTTTACTGTTACAGTATATGGTGTAATACAGATACAGTAGTATGAGCTGTTCTTTACTTTCTTTTCAATTCAAGCCTTAATTCAAAGACTCATTGGATGACTTCCCACAAACTACTAGCAATTCATGTGAGCGATGTTACCATCTTATCTTCTTAAATCTATACTTCGTGTCAACCACCAGAACTGCTCTCCTTGGCAGGAGAACAAGAGCCCCATGCTCTGGTCTGCTCTGGTCCTTATCATTTTCATTCATCTTTTGCTCACTTATGGTATATCTTATAGCCTTGGGTTTCTCAAATCTGAGTATTCTCCAAAAACAGTGAAATGGAATCATAAGCTGACATCAAGATTTATTCCACAGAAATTTATGATATTCTAGTTCTTCTTTGTGGTTCCATTGGTCAATGGACATTGTCACAAGTGGGAATGCATAGCCCCATACCCTTATCCCTCTTTTCTCCAATTCCTACACGATATCTTCATCCTCAAGCTCAATCAGTGTAGGAGTTGGAGATAACAACTGTGATTAAAAATGATACCCAGGGATTGGGCATTGCTTTTGTTCCCAAGCTGGAAGTGCTTGAACCTGAGGGACTTGCGGTGAATCACCTGACAAAATATTCTCTCTTTGACAAATACCTTTTCTCTCTGATCCAAAATGGCCTTTGCTTCCTGAGACCCCAATCCAGCAATGAGAGTCTTGGTATTATTGGTGTTTTCTTGTGCCATTTCGGAATGAACCTGAAGGAGTTGCAGTGAATAGACTGACAAAATACACACTCACTGATGAGATACCTTTTCTTGCTGACACAATGATGAGTTAGATTTGTGCTAGGTATGAAAACCGACCAAACAACAATCACCCCAATCAGATACAATCCAAAAGGTTTAATTTAATGCAAGGAAGGAGGTTGCCAAAAGTTCCCTTGACTACTAATTGATTCAAAGAGAAAAGCACTTGACAGTTGGCACAGATAGTGCGAGATGAACAAGGTTTTATATTTGGAGGGAGGTTTTGAAAAGCCAACTAATGTACGACGACACACTGAACTAATTGAGAGGAAAGCAAACACCAAAGCACAGGTCAAGTATGCCGACTCAACAAATGACTTTGCGTATCTCGGGAGCCTTTACGTCGCCGCGCAATGATACTCCAACTCTCAGGGAATCCCGCGAGTTACTTAACAAGCTTATATGACCGCCGCACAAGTCACTTGAGTAGGCGTTTTTAACACACTCAGTGAAGAGCGGGTAAGGGGTAGAATCTGTTGGTAAAGCTAGGTAACACTCCGAGAAGCTTCCTCCCTAAAACTAGACCAAGCCGACACTTGGGTCCAAGACCTTTCCTAATCAACAACGGGCTCGTTGAGGTGTGCACATTAGGCTCCACCTGCAGTCCTAAGACTGATGTGACCTCTCTTTGAGATGAAAACCAGGAATGCTCAACTTAGTAGCCAGGAAGTAGAATGAATTGCCTCAGTATTATCAAGGTTACAAGAAGGCCACCCATTTCAAAGGTTGCAGAGGACAATGCAGACATGTCTGAGTGTGTACGGATCACTACAGGTCCTAAGATAGAACTGTGTTTCAGGTATCAAGTCTAACTTGTTATTCCGAGACAGAATAGCTACCCTTATATACTGAGCGAGATATAATAAAATAGGAAAATGAGAAAAACTGAGCGAGATAGGATGAAACAGAGTAAGTAAAATAGAAAAAGATAAATAATGTCCATATATGTGTGTATACTATGGTTTTGCCTCGACGTTTCCTGCCTCGCTTGTTTGTCTTCCTCGATTGGGTCGACTTTTGGGATTTTTGGTCCAAATCAACTCGAGTCATTTGCCTTTTTACAAGGCTCGCCAGTTCCTTTAGCAGAACAGCCCTCGGAAGTATTTCTATGTTTTTCCTGGCCAATGGGAGACTGGTTATTATCCCTAGTTCCGCGCGGTCTCGAGTCTAGATGCATGGTAGCATATGGATCTCGGTAAAACGCTGAGGCTCAGATAGAAACACTCCTTGGTCCTTCCGTGCTCTAGAAGTAGCTACAGCAAGTGGGTCATGGGGCCGCGTTAGATTGCCGCGGCTATCTGCCTTGGCGCTTTCCAGTCAGTGTCAACTTTGAGGGCACCCATTAGGGTACTTCCTCACCTCAGTCCACCTTGCTTTGTTTAATAAACTTGAGTGATGTGTAGACTCCTCGGTGAGCTGATCACGAAAATGATGCCTCGTTAAGACTTCGATTCCTTGGGTATATCCTTCGATGACCTAGCCTAGTATAACTGGTATGTGGGCTCATTTATCTGCCTCGGTCAGCAACTTGTTATCCAACAAGCTTGCCTCGCTACACCATACTGCACATAGGACTTTGATCAAGGCACATTCACAAAGTTAAGTATGGTACCATTGCGCGTACCATTACTCTGCAACCTCTTGGGTAGAATAGGTCCTCGGTAGATTTTAACTATCAGCTCGGGCTCACTATAGTTCTCTTATTGACCATGTTTTGTTACTAACAGAACCTAGGATTATTGGTTCTGCGCAGTGCTAGCCTTAGCTGAAAAATCGGCGTATCAACAAAATGGCTGTTGCCTCCTGAGACCCCGATCCAGCAATGCGAGTCTTGTTATTATCAGCATTTTGTTGTGCCATTGCTGTTACTGGCTTCAAGGAGGAGTTTGATAAATCAGCGCAGGCAAATGTGCGAGCCAAAGGCATGAAGATGGTAGGGTTGAAAATAGAGAATTTGTTGATACAAGCATCAATATTTATAGTATTTACCAGTCCTTCAAAGATACTCAGTGGGGATCGGTCAAAGCTCAAAAAAAGTCAGAACTTCTCTGCAAGACAAATAGCTAAATCTCAGAAGTAGATCAGAGAATCTCAAGAGTATGCCACAGGAGCTCAAGAGTATGCCACTGGAGCTCAAGAGTATGCCACTGGAGCTCAAGAGTATGTCACAGGAGCTCAGGAGTATGCTACCAAAAGCTCAAGAGTACACTGGGGAGGTATGCAAGTAAAATCAATAGTTTCAGATGTACACAACTGAGCAGCCAGAGCAGAGATACCTATAAGTAGACCCTAGCAGCATATCAAATTCAATGCTATAAGATAAGGGTAAAGTACACATTGGAATTAACAGTCATCATCAAGTACCCACAAGTAGTAAAATATGTGCTAAAAGTACATCCACGGAGTAAAAACAGCCAATTTTGAGTAAGATGTACATTAAATGATGAAAAATGCCTTCATAGTATATAGTTGTATGAATGAGTAGCTGTACATGTATATAGTTGTATAAATGAGTAGTAACAGTGCTCTATTATACTTATCAAATAGTCTAGAATGCTTACCTCCAGATTCATCATAGTATTCTTGCTTTTCTTGACCTTTCTTTGAGAAGTTGGGGATGAACATATGGCAAGACACCACCTTGGATTATCATAACATGTTTGAGCAATTGACAGAACCTGTATTTTTCCAGTCAATAATCAGTTTTGAAATGTTATAGCTGTTACTTCTACTTATTGTCATTTCTAATTGCAAGTTGTATAGACCGTGGAGTAATAAGCTCTTCCTGTTGTCGTGACATGCATTCCCAGCCAATTCCAGTATTTATGCTGACAGATACTCTAACACAGAAGCAAGGTATACTGTGAATATATGAGAGTGAGCTATGTATGTCTCAACAAGCTTGGACAGTTGAGTTGTTGCTTACCCAATGAGGTGGTGGTCAGTCTCTTCTCAGGCAAATAGTCAGCATCCTATGTGTTAGAAATAAGAAATGGAGTTTTAAATGATTGTGTAGCTGTTTGACCTCGACTGGGCCCTGAGGCAAATGGGTAAGGTACATGAGTAACTACATACTGTATTTATACCTGTAAGAATGACTATGTCATTGTGCATATAACAGGAAAGTGGGTACTATGTGAATATCGGTGGCTACTATGCATACAGTAAAGTGGCTACTGTGAGTATATGCATGGATACTGTGGGTGTATGTGCAAATATCTCCTGTGATATCATAAATTCATAAGTATGTTGTAATGTGGGCTAAAATAGATTTTCTGTAAATTCCAACACTTCCCCTCAAACCTTTGCAAATCCTATAGATGCAGCGAAGTGTTTGCCAATAATACCTTGATTATATGCTGCAATAAAATATGTTCCAACCTTGTCCCTCAACCTAACCTGCATATACAAATGCATATCCCTGATAACAATTTCCCTGTGAATTTGTGGACCTAAACTCCATTCCGAGTTACCACTTTGACATGAAGATGATGAAATAGGGATTTGAACAGCAGTTCAACCAATCCAATCAATTATCCTGCACAGCCGAAGGTATCCGACCTTCCATGATGCAACACTGGCATCAAATATAGAGCACTCAGCTCTAAACAATGGTTTGCTCGCAGCACAACCAATAATAAGTGCACTCAGCACTTCACATGACTCGCAACACATGCAGAGTCTAAACTAGGCAAGGATATAATGATGATGGTGATGATGATGATGGTGAGAGTTTCCATAGTATGGGATAGAATTGACCGTGATGTCAACTATCATGTGTCCGATGTTGGAATAAAAAAAATAAGGTTTGATCAGTGAAGTTGTGTGAGTGTCGCAAAAAGTATTGCATTCCGTTACAGCAATAAATGATGAATGTCTCGAGTGCGACTGGGGAATGATGATGATGTGGGTACTATGTGAATATCGGTGGCTACTATGCATAAAGTAAAGTGGCTACTGTGATTATATGCATGGATACTGTGGGTGTATGTGCAAATATCTCCTGTGATATCATAAATTCATAAGTATGTTGTAATGTGGGCTAAAATAGATTTTCTGTAAATTCCAACACTATGAGTCTGTGCAACAGAAAAAACCAGTCCTCCTCAAGCAGTCTGACTCAGTTTCTTATTCTTGTGATTTTTAAGAGCTTGGGTGATATTTTCAATGCTAAGGACAGAAGATTGCGTCATCTCAGAGCAACTTGGAGTCGGAAATGTACAGTAAGTACTTTTTCCCTAATTTACCTGACTTGGAATTGGTTAGTTAGAGGAATTTAAGTAGAAACCAAATAAAACTCATATCATTTTGACCATTTGCGACTTATTAGTGGCGGTTGTTTCAGTTTGTTGAAATCGTCGAGCTTGAACTTGCCCAGAATTTCCATTCAGCAACATGGCTGGTGTCTATTGAATGCCAAACTTAAATGTTTTGAATTCTCATTGCTTCAGCCTTCTTGCTTAGCATTACAAACTCTTTATCTGGAATTTCTTTGCCTCTGCGCAATGTCACGGTACACTTATACCCCAGCCACATATTGGAGAGCCAATATGGATTGACCAGGAGGACTTATCCTTTCTTCACACCCGAATAAAAAAAGCCAAGACTCAACTGCAGAATCTCATAGAATCTCAAAAATCAATTGAACAAGTGGAAATGTGGTCTGCCGCCACTAAACCGGTGCTTAGGTTAGATCGGGAATCAATCTAAGATATATATATATGTGCACATATCCATATCCGATTATAATCACTGTAAGGCAAGAGTAATGAGCGGGGAGGCGGGATTAATGAGCAGGAGGCAGAATCACTGAGTTGATGTTACAGTACATGGGGTGTGATGTTGCCAAGAGAAAATCTAACCTCCCCAAAAATTATTGAAAACCTAACCTCCCCAAAAATCATTGAAAATTGACCCTCCCTGCAAAAATCAAACCTCCCCAAAAATCTTCAAAAACCTAACCTCCCCAAAAATCATTGAAAATCTAACCTCCCCCAAAAATCTTCAAAAATATAACCTCCCCGAAAATCTCACGAATGATTTATTTTCCACTATTATGGCCATATTAGGCAATAAGCTCCTTTGTGAACGGGTGCTCACTGGTGGACGAGGGGAGGTAGGTGATCTTGCAGAGGAAGATAAGGAAAGATCATTGGATGGTATCAGTGTCAAAGTCACTGTTCCCTTTGATTGTGCATAGGAATGAAGTATTAGCTTGGTGTTGTTGCTTTTGCTGAGATTGAGAAGCATGCGTGAAGAGGGTTTACCTAGACCAATATTTGGAGGGTTTGTTAAGTAGGTGGTGGATTGGGCAGCGAAGAGAAATTTGAGGAATATGGAGGGTATGATGAATGCTCGAGTGATGCAGAGGGCGGTGAAGGTGCTTTGATGGCTATTGAAGGAGATGATAAAGATGGGCCTAGGACACTGGATGTAGTTACAGGGGAAAGGAATGGGTAGGCAGACATGAGAGGTGATAATTCTGCTATCGGATCCAGTACAAGGGAAACAACAACAATGGTGAAGATACAGAGAGTGCAGGAGGTACTGAGGTTGGAGAAGCAAACATGGTGGTGCTAGTGCTAATTGCACTAGTTGGTGACGTTGGAGATGCCGAAACGTTGCTTGGAGGATACAAAAAATGAGTTCCCTCCATTACGGATTGTTTTCGTGCATGAAGATATTTTAAAGACAATGGGAGTGTTTCAGAACGGGCCAACAGCGAAGAAACTTTTGGAGATGATAGAGCTACCTGGACAATTAGCTCAAGAATGATACAAAGAACAAAACATGGATGTAAAACTTGGGTATTGACAGAAAATGATCTCTAAATTATCAGCCCTGGATCCAAGCCAGGATTTTGAAATTTCCAGCTTTGACCACGACACTCTTCATCAAACCTGAATTGGCATTCCGCAACTTTGATTAGAAGAAACAAGAGAGTCAGGCTCAATGAGGACGTGATTGTCTATGAGAATAATGGATGACTTCCCGTAGCATATTTGTAGCTAAATCCGAGCTATAAATGATTTAAAAAAGCTCATCCGCTGTGTCAAACTCGCTCCCATCAGAGGAATTGGAAATTTAAGCCAAGTTACAAACGACGAATTCCGGACCCTCCTACAGACGCGTTTTGATGCTACAAACGCTCCCATCAGTGATGGCATAATGCAAGCGACTCCCCTTAAGGAAAATATCTCGGCTATTCACCTAAAACAGAAGTGGTGCTCGCAACCTAACTGTTTCTTGACCGGACCTATGACTTCCCGTAGCATTCTGTAGCTAAATCCGAGCTACAAAGGACGAAAAATCCGCATCAGCCGCAATGCCGATGCTCCCATCAACAAAATTGCAAATTCAGAGCTGGTTAGAAACTTTACATCTGTAGAAGGGTCCGGACCCTCCTACACAGACAGGTCCCGAGATCGGAATTAATCCGGTTTCTGATCGTTTAGATGTTGTCTAAAAAATAAGCAAAAAAATCCGGAATTGAGGCCGACCGGTTCTCTGCCAAAATTTGGATTTCCGGAATATCTCTGGATTCAATCTGGAATCAAACCAAGGGCACATTTTGGATTTACATTGGGTTGCTCATTCAATTTTCTTACTGCCGGGGCATCCCGATGTTCATTTTCATTCCCAATGTATCCCGATGGTTGAAAAATACATAGAATAGAATATATTTGGTGAACGAGAACAACAAAAGACAGTACGATAGTAGATATAGGTCTCTCAGATAGACTGATGCATCAACTCCCGCCTATTCATTACTCTTGCATACTCCCAATACCATTGAGTTCCTTCAATTTCTGCGTTGCTTGCTGTAGCGAACCAATTGTTAATAAATGGTCACAAAAAATGCACTCAATACTCACCTATGGCCCAGGAGCTTGATCCACCTCAGCGCAGCAAATAACCATGACTCGGAGAAGCAAAAGTCTAGACAAACAAAGTAAAGTCAGTACTAATACATGATAATGTTGGCTGGCTACATTGGCACTTGGAATGAAACTAAGCTTGAAGAAATATTGAGGATTTAATTGGTACTTGAGTCTTGCATTGCTTGTGGAGGCTTGATGAGCTTGAACTCATCCCAGAAATATTGTTGATGTCATTCAGGGAATCTTGAGGATCATAAGAGTACCTTTGGCATGTTGAACAGTGTCTATTATCTTGAAATTGCACCTCTTGAACCAGACTTGGATTGCTGCTTGAATTCCGCAAGAACGATCCAGTGACGATGGTTGAAAGGAAGAAAGGAGATGTGTGGCTGTGCCTCAGACTGTTGTTTCTTCAGCTCCAGTTCACCAGCATTTGTCTCTTGACAGAGACCAGGGGCAATATATACTTGAATAAAGATGCATAAATTATTAAACAATGAGAGTTTGTGCTGTATTTATATCATCAATGTTAAAATAGCCAATTGAAGGATCCCTCTCTTGTCGGCCGTACCCCTTCCCATCTAGAACATCCTTTGCAAGTAATACCCTCTTGACACGAAGCTCAAACTTTTCTTCCTTAGAATGTATCTTCTCCTTCACTGCAATAAAACTTCCAGTCAATGGTTGTCTCTCAACAGCGTGGTTGATGGAGTCCAGATAAGCTTTTGCATTGAATCCGAAATTGGCTGAAGTAGAATCCGGCGAGGATTTCCGATGGTGGACAAAGTTCTCTTGTGTCTTCATGAGCCGTTCCCACCATAAATCTGCACATTCATCGTCCAGTTGGTTGTAATTGACCTTCAAACGATCAACCTCTTTCTCCAGGGCTTCATTCAATTCTTTAAGCGCGATAGCTTGTGCCAGGAGGCTTCTGTTCCTCTCTGATGAATGAATTGATCAGTCTAGATAGTTGATCAATCCCAGTGGTGTATAGCTCACCCTCAGCATCTCGCAACAATCTCAATAGCAATTCATGGTCAGGCTTGCCCAAATTGTCACTAGTACTTGTTATACTAAAGGATATGAACAGCTCTGTTTATACAATTTGAACAATAAGAACTTACTCAGAATCATAATCAACCATAGTTTCATTGGTGTCTGACATCGTTTGAATGGAGAGTAGATAGAAACAAACAAAAACAAAACGCGACACAACACGTTGTGGTCCTATATTTGGCCTTTGAGCCCAAACTAACTCACATGTAAGCAGCCAGCAGCACATGTCGAGAACCCCTCAGAACTCGAAATTGTTCCCCACCAGGTTTCATAAATAAATACTGAATTCAATTTGAGATGGTATTATGTTAAGTATCACAACACAACCAACATTCTAGCCATGAACTTAAACGACATCATCATCATCATTCACAATATACCCACATAGTAAAAGTGAGTACACGGTGATTTTTTGCTTTAATACGCCAGGGATTGAGAGAACCAGTATCCCGAGTTGTGTGAGTCCAAGGAGATAGCTCTTCATTGGGTTGCTTTTGAATGCCTAAGATCAAGTTCAATTGATGTGGCAGATGTATAGTGCATGAACATACCAATGATTATTCGAGGGTCATATCCTCCATCGAGATCAAATGATTCGGAAATGTGAGGTAAAGAGGCAAGAAGTGATGTAACTGGGAATTGGACTTGGTCCCACTCGTGGACAACATAACCTTGAGCACCATGATCGATATCTAGCTTCTAAGCCATACAATATAGATCTTGTTGCTCAGAACCTGGTGTCTGGCACCGTGTAAACCAGCGATGAGGTATAACAAGCTCGCCAGTGTTCAAGCGAGTCACTTCATACACATAGTAATCTTGAATTCCCATTCTCACCATTGGCGTAGCCAAGTCAGGATCCAAGTCCCTCCATGCCTCTGCTTGCCAGGCATGTTCAAGACGACGTCCACTGTCTTCATGGTAATGGTGGATATGCTGGCGTACATGAGGATTTGCCATTTCCTTGATTAACTTTGAGAAGAAATAGGTGGGAAAATGTAATCCGACTCTCACCTGTCAAATAATTCCCGCTAAGTCATTCATATAGTATATATGCCCAAGAGCACCTTGATAATGAACTGTATGAATACCACATAATGATTGAAGATATTCATCGATGCTCTTCATCACATCCACTGATGGAACATTATTGATCCCAAAAGCACTGAGTGCCCAAGTGACTATCTCCATCTGGGCTTCAGAGAAGATACCCCGAGGGAGATGTCGGAAAAGATCAAGAATACAGGCCTTCAAGGAAAACAGATCAATTATGCAGTATTGAATGTCACAGAAAAACTGACAGCTTTATCGGGCCATGGAAACCACTCTGGGTTGTTGTGACTGGGTTTCATGCAAGTGCGCTGCTGGCCAAAAGATACTGGGTCTTGTTCCATTTCTTCCAATGTTTTTAATGCTTCAGCTGTTCATGGATATGAATTGAATTTTGAAGTACATACCAAAACATTCTGGACTTGGATCTCGCTCCTCAAACTCATCTTCAGAGCTTTCAGATCCAAAGTCATTGAACATAAATGTCTCTAGCTCCTTGGCAAGTTGAGCAATAGCCATATCAGCTGCTGAAGCCTGTAATTGAGCTGTATCCGAGCCATCGAAAGAAACTGTATAATGAGCTGGATCTTGGGCCTGAAGAAATTCAAAGTCTGATTGTGGTGGATCCATTTCTATATCAAAGTAGTCACTGGGTATTGGGGGTGGGGAATGTGGTCGACGATCCTGCAATTCACCAAGAAGTTGAACAATGGAGTCGTTTACAAATGCGTTGACTCTGGGATTTGTTTCTAGAGGGTTTGGGGTTACCCAGCATGTGCTTCGTTGCCAATGCCCAAGCTTAACAAGATGAGATTGGCTTGTTTCGTGCCTCTTTGCATTGTATACAGGGTGCCACCTGTTATCATTGCAGGCAAGACATTGCAGGCAAGACATTGCAGGCAAGACATTGCAGGCAAGACATTGCAGGCAAGACATTGCAGGCAAGACATTGCAGGCAAGACATTGCAGGCAAGACATTGCCAGCAATTCCGGTTCTGGCCTGTACCCGGCCTCCAAACTATGTACGATAGTATTTGTAGGTTGATAAATTTTGATGTTTCATGAGATTTGAAAGCTCACCTTCAGGATTCACAAAAGTGGTCGAGGGCATCTGGATGTAAGAGTTCAATAGGGGCTGCAACGTCCAAACTGGATCAGATCCGCATGAAACAATTTTGGTTTCAATTCAGGTACTTTATGCCGGATTTAAACTGATATATCAAGGAAACCGGATGTAATTTGGATTGCTGTTGCGAAATCAACGCGGTTTTACTTTTTTGGTTTGAAATCGGTCAAAGTCCAGATTAATTCCAAAAAAATGATTCTAATTGATACCAAAATCTCGTTACCAGATTCATTCCGAACCAGAGCCGTGAGCGTGTACAGACCGTTTTTGCGCTAGAAATCAATGGAATTTCACATCCATCAAAGATGAGATCTGTTTCGTTCCCTTTTTGGGCTGTTTTTGGCATATATATGTATTATTCCACCGCTCAGCAAAGCAATTCCGGCCTTTCAAGATGTACACGGCTGCACGGAAACCCAAGATATTCTTGGGGATTTTGGATCTTAAGAATCGAGTGACATTCAATAAGAGATTCCGAAGATAGAGGAGCGCCCGTGCTCTCAAGATTTCACAAAAGTCATCAATCCGAAGAAGTTTTTCCACAAATCTTAAGAATTTATTATATCCTCTTGTAAATATCTCATCACGCATTGCCCGCAGCAAAAGCCCAGCACGCTTCCGTTTCGCTTGTATTCCGCTCCCGTTCCTCCTCATTTCAGACCATTGGAAAAAAAAAAAATTGAAAGGAAAAGAATTTTTTATTTGCTCGCAAACTACATACATACAAACCGTACAATACAAAAAATTATGACTATCAAGGGCATAACAGAGCAGCAACAAATTTGAGGAAAATTTTGACGGCGACAACGGCAACAGCGATGGCAATGAATGTTGAGTACATTGGGTACTTTGACTGCTTGAACTAACAATATTGCATTGTATAGTGAACGTTGTCTTGTCAAACCTTGAAGCATTGAGCGGAAATGGACTTTGAGAAGACTGAAGTTGGGTTTGATGGTGGAGAGGAACGAAGAAGCGAAAATTTTTTCTTTCCTTTTGAACCTTTTATAATCAGCTGGGCAGTTTCATGTGACTCTCAGTGGCTTGCTCAGCCTTGCACGCGAAATACTGCGGTTTACGAAGGTAAAGATCTTGAAGAATGCGAATTTGATAATTTCTGAAGAGTGCATCGACGAGATTCTTGAAAGTTGGAGAGCTTAGTCATGATGGCTCTTGAAAAAATGCAAAACTTTGTGATTCTTGAAAATTTTGAGTAAATTATCCTAGATTCTTAGGATTTGCGATCTTACAGAATCTACGTTTCACATTCTTACAAAATCACCAAATTTCGGTGCAGCCGTCACACCGCCAATCATTATGCTTCAGCTAGGCTGAAGTGTAATGTGAAATAAATACTTTCAGAATATAAGCGAAATCTGAATTTTCAGTCGACTAGAGAAAATATACATTTCATTGAACAAACAAAATAGAAGTTTTCGCACCATCTGAAGTGGGAACCTTCAGCTAGGATCCGAAACCTATTGTTTCGGACAAAAGCCGAAACAATCACCTTCGGCCGGGCTGAAAGGCTACCCGGAAAGGTATCTTTCAGAAGCCGAGTGAATCATTCCATTTCAGCAGCCTTTTCAGGGCAATGCTGAAATGACAAACTTCATCTAGGCGGTGGCCTAGCGGCAGCATAGCGTACTCCATAGCGTACGCTGAACTGCACAGCAGAGGCTTACACTGAATTTCTTGAAACAGGATATCATTCAGAAGTACATATAGCACACACAAAAAAAACCTAAGTAATACTGTATACATACAGAGACACTACTTGAGTGACACTACAGGTTTTGACATGGTATTGGAGGATAATTTCCAGTAGCTCCACCGCAGGGGCAACCGCATCTGGAACCTGTTATTGAAAGGTTAGTTCCCGAGCACTTCTTTCGAGATCTTCACTGACCAGGAGAAGCTTTTTGAGAGGATATTAGGCAGTACACTCTCAACAAACTGGTAATTGATTCGAATCAACGAACTCAATCAAGAGATAGCCGGGCCAACTGTATCTAAAACAATAGCATCAGTTTACTATCCGCGTACAGCAACCACCTTATTCACCTTGGTGTTCCATGCCAAGTTCAACTAGAATAGAGTTCACGATACCATTCAAGAGCCTTTCTGCCTCCACATGTCATACAGAGAATAAATTTTCTTGGTCGATCACATCCAACAGACGAGTCTTCGTCTTCCATGCTTCACCCTTCTCGGTTGCCTTGTTCAGTACTGGTTGACACAAGACAAAAAAGCGCAAGCCATATTCACAAAATTCTGCTAGAGAGTCGAGTCAAAAACTTGATCCCTATCCAAAAATTGCTCCTCGATTTCTTCTGAGATTGTGAATGTACAATGAAAAGAATTGCGGCATCAGTTGGCATGATTATCTCCGGAGAAATGTTTTCGAAAGTGCTGAACATTGCAGCTTCGCTTTTACTGTCCCGGAGAACGTCCAGATTGAGAAGACATTCCGTACCAGACATATACAGGCATTCGAAAAGCGCCGGGGATGATAGGAGCTGGTTCCAAAAAAGATGTCAGAAGAATACAAAGAAGAACCAATGCGAACTGCACCTGCAGACATTAATAAACCAATAGATTATTACAGTAGAATGCGGAACGGAAATATTAAAGTGTAAAAGGAACTGTGTACGAACGTCAATGGATGGATGTATAGTAAGATGGGAAGGACATTGAACACGTACCAGCCACCCTGGCCGACATTGAAGAATAGTTGAAGGTTTCTCAGTTTCCTAAGTACGCAAGAATCAGATGAAATTAATCCAACCAGTGTATAGTAGCGTCGTACCCAAGATCGTACGAGTTGACGAAGGCCTACGTAGGGCATGCATGCCAATCTGGGGATGACACCAGTAAATAAAAGTATATAGACTCACCTCGCCTCTACTCTTAGCGATTCTACCATAATGATCATTATCCTGTGACTCTACTGAAGTTTCGCCATGGCTTATTGTCCATAGCTGAAACATAAGCATGATCCCGACAGCAAAGCATAATACACCCGACAGGATGTATTCGAGAATGTACATGTCACGGGGACATGATATGGCCATCCATCCGGCTTTAGTGGGCAAAAGACAGTCAGTACATGGCATTAGGTCGAGCATTGAGACATACTTCGTAGGTGAGCCCTAACGACTCAAAGAGCTGTGGATAACCCAAGATACAGAAGCAAAAGGTCGCGATACAGAGGTGGACCCTACAAAAAATCCTCAGTTGCGATGTGTCGACTGATGCGTAAAATGAACGAACATGAATAGGACAAAATGTCGCTCGTTGTAAATTCCGACGCATTGGTTGATCCCTTGTGAGCGTCATACGGATGAAACACCAAAGAAATGCACAACGTACACTGCGCCCAGGTCAACTACTGGTTTCTCTCGAAAAAATAAAACACGCACTGGACAATGATGGTCATATTTTAATACACAACGATTGCACATCCGGCAGTGATGCGTCCTCTGTTGTTCAAAGTATCAGCTTCATGGCCAACCAAGACCCAAGAATGCTCACCTCGGGTTTATCCTGCCCGCACTTTCTACATTTACTTGTTGCCGCTTTGGTGATATTGAATTTATTAGATCACCGTACACCCTCTGTCAAAGGTCATTCATTGGACCCATTCTTTGGTCTAGCTCATAAGAATGCTCTTCCAGCCTCTCGCGGCGAATCATCCACAAATCCCGGGTTTGTAGTTACAACAAGGTAATAATGTGTAAGCAGGTTGAAGGCAATCAGAGCGCATATTGGTCCACTGAGCCAAGGATAGGAAAGTGAAGGCATAACGACGTCAACTGTAGTTGAGTGATGTTACCAGCGGTTTATTCATGCAAAAACTTACAGAAGCATATAGTTCCAGCTGTCATTAAAATAATAGCAAACCCACGAAGTAAGGTCCGGCGGCGCCAGTTATTCTGAGACGAAGCATGAGCACATAAGCAAAGAAAGATAGATATAGACGTACAGGTCCCCTAGTCGCTCTAAGGCTTTGAAGCAGCGGAACACGGTTTTCGAGCAGATCATGGTGAGAGCAAAAGGTTTAGACTAGACTGGGTGCCAATATAATGGTTGGATACCTGTAGGCTTGGCACCGATTTCCTTCATCGTCAGTTTGACATCTGGGTATTCAATCCATATAGTTTTGTACTGCAGGCCCTTGTAGTTGAGGCAGTAGCTAAGTGAATTGGGGCCTCATCAGATTGAACTCTTCGAATAAACACAGTGGAATAAATCACCGAAGTTTCCAAACATGAGGGTTCCAGCAACCACCTTTACTGATCTTCCAGGAAAAGTTGTATAGAGTGAGCATGCTGTTAAGTACGTGGAAGTAACAGTTTAAAGACTTGGAACTTCTTAAGAGTCATGCACCAAAAGAGGTGAATGATTTCAATTAGCAAGCACTCAGCAGTATGGAAGCAATGCAACGAAAGCAGCAAAACAAAACAATCACAAAAGGTACACCTTTACAACCTTCTTCATCATCCCCAAAACAACCTTCCATCGCACTGGGTCCTCTGGAAGCTGGGCCTTTCCCGTAGCAAGGTGAACCAAATAAACAAAGTCTGCCTGAGCAACAAGCGGAAGCTTCCCCAAAGCCTGTTTCTTTTGCATTTCCTGCAGCTTCACCTTGAACTGCTCGGCAAAGTTCTTTGAGATGACGTCGGCACGTTCAATGACCTCTATGGGTACTCCTGCAAGGTTGGCTATGTGGGTGCCAAAGGAGCTGGTGGCGACACCCTCGAATAAGAAAACGATCTGACGGGATTTTAGAGATGAAATGAGAACTGTAAGAGCGAAATTAGCACTCACAGCGCGCTTCTCGTTGTCAACGATTGTGGACATGTACATGTTCCGGATGTTTGGGTGGTAAGCAAAGTCATCGGTCAACACCATAGTGAGTAGCGAAGAACGAAAGCGGTGGAGTATGCGTCGCTAGTTAATGCAAGACAGCCTGAAAGGAATGATGAGAACAAGTGGGCACAGAAACGAAGAGCGTGTACCCCTGCGATAGCCATCCCATCCTACTTCATGATATATGACTGCGAGTCGGCGACAGGGTCGGCTCCCCCACGACTTCGCGATACATCCTGAGCTCAAGCAGAGGAGAAGGATGAGGAAGAAGAAATAAAAGGCTGAGAGTCCTCGACAATTTCCAAGTCTTTGGAATGGCGCTTTTGCTTCTTCCCGATAGATTTCGACGTTCGATCCAGGTCCTGCCCATCTACTGCCATAGACGTGTCCAAGTTGCGTCCAGAAGCCACGGATGACGATTCACGAGTTGGTGAATACGAAGATGGAACAATCTCCAGAAAATTGTCCATCTTGCATTTAGGAGTGGTGTTCAATGACAGCAGTAGTTCGCGAATCAGTGATGAAGATGACGGGACAATCTCAAGAGATTTTTCCGCTTTATTATTCTTGTTAAGTTGAGCAGCAGCAAACGCATCGCAATACTGCGAGATAGCTTGCGATCCCGTAATGGGTACAGGCTCCAACGACTGAGTCTCTGGAACAACCGAGACCTCCAAAAAAAAAGTAAGTTCCAAGCAACCCCGAGCGGGGGTAACTCTCAACTCGCCGTTCCCTGCGAATCATCACTCTGCGTCAACCCAGCCGCAAATCCACGATCATCCACCTTTCCAAGTCCCTTCAAAACCATCTTCAACTCAGGTTCGTACTGGGGAGTAAATTCCGGTCGTTTATGGTAAGTGGCGAGCCAAAAACCTTCAAAGTAATGGAACACCCTTCCAGCACGACTTTCTGGCCCATCAAGGGGAGCGATGAAGAGCATCCATAACGTGTTGAGGGTCTTTTAAATTGGCTGTTCTTTGATGAGTCTGTTGAGGACTTCTGAGTACAATGGGAAGATCTGTATGGGTTTGGGTTTAGGTTTAGATTTCAAATTCAGATTGAGTTTCAGACATGTGAGATTGAGAGATGAATGGGGGGTGAGTTTAAAGAGGGGGTTTGGAAGAGAGGGTTTGAAATAAAGGGTTCGAAAGAAGAGAAGGTTTAAAAGAAAGGGTTTGAAAGAAAGACGTACATGATTAAAGTAGATCTGGTTGGGTATGACCTCGGATTTATCTTCGAGCCAGCGGGAGGTGCTATGGCACACCATAGCCAAGGAGGATACAAGCAGCATATCCAGGACTGAAAGAATCATATTATAGATTGTGGCGATATATCGCAGAGAGATGTCCATGTCAATGTTGAGCAATTGCGGGGGTTTCGCATTCGCATTAGTAGAATTCGTATTTGGATCCGTACTCGGAGGATACAACGAGTTTAAAACACTGTTCATAACAGGCAACACTTGTTCCGCTAGCGTTTTGTTCTCAAACAGAGCGACAAAGGCTGATAAGAGGGCACGGTATTGTTTAGGAAAAGTAAGTGGAGGGAAAGCGAGTGGAAAACGAATAACAACACTAACAATTCTGCTCCGTCTGCGACTAACACCTGCCATAGCCTCATAGCTGCCTCGTTAGCTCCATGATGGACTCTAGCATTGGCCAACGCGACACGGAAAAGCATTCCCCAGAGTTCAATCTCTTCGTCTGTCATCAGCCGCTCCCTAAAACACCATACATCAGTACAAAAGTTCATCATCGAAGAGATAGAAAGAACATACGGGAATGGAAACTTCAAAAACGTCACCAAACTATCCCCCGCAACTCCTTCCTCGACCCATCGACGTGCAACAATCACCCACGTCTGCATATCAAACGTCGACCGACCTGGACTTGTTTCATCACCAACTCCTTCACCTCCCCCTCCATCTTCAAGTTGATACAACAACTCCTCCCTACTCGGATACACCACAACCCACTGACACATCCTCACACACTCTCCCTGTAATCTCTCCTCCCCAATCCGAAAATCCCTCCTCACAACACTACCTAGAAAGACCTCCACACCACGCGTTTCCTCCAATCCCGATTGGGAGAATGTTTGTTGGGCCGTTTGCCAGAGTTTGTGTAGGAGGCGGGTTTGTTTGAGTTCTACTTCGACTCTACGAGGCACATTTGTCTGAGATTTAGCCACAGCTGCCGCAAAGGTGAGAATGCAGAACCAAGAGTGGGTACGGTAGACGAACTAGAGTTGGGAGCCTGTAGTTGAGGTCGTGCATTGGACGATGCAGGAGAGACTCTGGGCTTCGAAGCAGGTGCAGGAGAACTACCCAACGCCGGGAAGGCACTCGTTGCCGCTGCCGCTGCCAAACTTCTCTTCCAAGGCGACCCGCTTGACCGAGGAACGGGAGATGGACTCGGCGGGGTGGAAGGCAGATCAAAAGCCGATTATAATCGGGTCTGTGAGGAGCCTGCGCATCGTAACCGAACCGAACTGAATGGCATTCCATCACTAGGAGAACCTTGAGCCTGGGGAGTCGTGTATATCTGGGTGGACTTTCCCGAGGCAATAGCTGCTTCTGCCATAACAGATCGCATATCGACACTGTAGATTAATCAATCACAATCAGTCTTGCAAAAATTTGTAGCATGAGACCAGAAACACATACCAAGGAATGGAAGATGCCTTCCAGGCCGGTGAGGTCCGGATGAACCTCCCGAAGAAAGATGCAGCTCAGCAAGGTCAATGGATGGAGGACCAATATCCATTTCATCCATGTCGAAAATGTCATCTGATTTGGGAATCGGAGCTTGGGGTTTCAACCCCGGACTGGTAGAAAATCGCGGGCCAATAATAGGGCTACCGTGTGCACTCTTTCCGAGCTCTCTTTGATGGCCAAACGAAGTGCTCAAGAGCGGCGAGGGCGATGGAGGAGACGATAAAAATTTGAAAGCCTGCGATAATTTCCTTTCTCGTTGCCTTTTCGTGCTGGGAAAAAAGATAGTTGGAATATATTCATCTTCTAGCCATTTTTGCCATTTGCTCATGGTATGGTTGACCAACATATTGCTCCGAACGACCATCGCCTTGTCTTCTTGTGGCGTGCGAATGAAAGCGGAAAAGTGCTTAACAAGCGATGGACTGAGATCTTCCAACATATGACTCTCCAAGAATGTTTCCAGATTTTCGGAGATGTAGGCCTCGACGGAGGATACCAGCTCATATGCATGATAATGCGAGGCTTCGGATAGAATGTAACAAGCATTATGGATGTTCAAGAACTTGAGAATAAGCTGGGATGTGAGGAGCACCAAAGGGAATAAAAGTAGCTCATTCTACATTGAATAGTCAGTCAGCATAAATATCCGAAGGAAAAAGAACTGAAAACTGACTGCGACAGCTATAACCTCGAACAGGAATTCCAATACAGAGTCGACGTTTTGCATCAGATAATTCGATGGCTAAAGAGCGAACGGATTCACCGAGTGAGCCAAAAAGCCCTTCAGTTTGACTACAACACAACCACTTCATCACATATTCCATCACACCGAATTGCATATGTTGTAGATTCACCTTCAACACTTTTTTATGACTTCTGCGAAGCTTCGTCCACTCCTCTTCACTCAAGAAATCATCAAAATACACAGACCAAGCTCGCAAGATGGTCGAGTGTGCATGGACTTGGCGTCCTTCTGCCAATCGTAACACAACATCGGGTGTAAATGATGAATGAGTGGAGGCTAGGTTATTGGAATTCCAAACCACAGTAAGATCTTTGCGAAGAGTTTCCTTCACCGGCCTCTTTGTGACACTCTCCATCACTTTGAATACCTCCGGAAGCACAAGCGTCTTAGCCAGTATTTGGAGCTCGGATTTAATCTGCACTCCGAGAGCTGGCGTGACAGTGACACTCGAGCTCGATGAAGAGGTTTGTGAAGCAACACCAGTGGAAACGCGTCGATCCCAGATGCAGATGAGTTGGTCGGTATATAAATAGTGCATAAGGATAAGCACGGCAAGAGGATAAAAATTACTGAAAGTGATATTTCGAAGGGATTGACAGTCTTGTTAGCAGATTTGGGCGAGATGGATATGATTCTGGGGGCAGACAAGGCAGAACAAGCATCCTCTTTACAGTCCAGAATGGACTCTGAAGGAGATAAGAGAATGTTGGACATGGTGGTCAATCTTGCGCATAGAATGATACTGTGTATGGGGAAAGAAAAACGGGGAGACACTGATAAAGATTAGTTTTGCTCCAACCCTTCTTGGTGCCAAACGAGGAATCATCGGATTGCACGGATATCAAAAGGTCAGCACCGTAAGGTAGCTTCCCCAAGGGCCAATCCTTGCGCGGCGTTTCTACCAGAGCACATAGCTCCCGCAATGACTTGACGTCCTTCTTGATATCCTAGTCTCCATCATCGTCGTACTCCTCGCCATTGTCATCCCGCTTCTCCTGAGAATGACTATGTGCACTGCTCATCTCCGTGGGCATCGAAATGGACAGTGGACCAGTAGTTGTGTTGCTCGAGTCGTTCAACCACTCCTTATCTAACGGAGAGTCTACCAATTCCATCCACATCCACGGGATGATGCTCTTCATATCGTCCACTATAAAGATACACAAAAAAATGAGAAGTTAGTTACCAAGATCCCATCCCTTGCAAGCATCAGCAGCCTTCTTCAACTCCCGACTGTCTTTCTTCTCTGTAGACGAATAAGCTCAGTTGTATGAACGTAGAACAACTCTGTATTATGTACCTGTAGACGAATAAGCTAATAGGTAATCAGATAATGTCAAAGTATAGTAAGTATGAGCTACTCACCTCAGTTGTATGAACGTAGAACAACTGAGGTGAGGCGATGCGCTAGCACTACATATATAGGTAAACTACCTAGTTATTGGTAAGCCACATGAGCGGAAGTAAAAGTGTAAGTATCTATAAAGGGAAAGGTCAAAGCAATGATATGGGCGTACGGGTCAATATCCTAACATTCACCACCTACTCCTGCACCATCACCGGCCATGCAATAGACTTTACATCCGCATCAACCCTCAATGCACCAAAGGCTCCGGTACTACTAGCACATACCCCAACGATACGTTGAAGATATGGGATTCGAGAAAACTTTTGCGATCTTCCGCCACCGCCACCGGAGCCTTCAGACGACGCAGAAAGGCCACCAAAAGTCGCTTCAGAAGCTGAAGAACGTGCACGAACATAAACGTGCCCAGAATCCGTGCACACGATAAGTGAGCCCTCGACACCAATAGCGACGTCCTATGGCAGTATAGATTAGATCGTGCTTCCAAATACAGAGGTCGTCGAAAACTCACCCTTACTGCACTAATGAGGCCCCTTCTTAACGCCCAAACCCATTGGGGCTTAATGATCTTCGCCAACGCAACACCAGATCCAGAAACCCCATTTCCGTCCAAATCCCCGTCACTTGATCCCAGCGCACCAACAGGAGGAGCTCCAGGTACACCAAAAACAAAAACTTCTCCCCCTCTGATACACAAGCAAAGTTGACGTGATTGTGGCTTGTAGTAGCATTTGTCTGAGAGCTGAGCATTGCCGCAAGATGGGAAGTGGACGATGTGTGCGGCGATCCAGATGTCGAAGGAGCATTTGAGGAAGAGGACAAAGAACCGAGATAAAAAGGCGGAGGAGTCTCGTCCGAACATACTATTTTGACAATGCGAGTGGATTTGAGCGCCTGAGGAGGTCGGTATGGTGTAATTGGTGAGGGGAACGTATGTAGCGGGAAGCTAAACGGAAGGTTAAGAGCTGATAATACCATGGAGTTGTGCAAGTTAATTACCTGACCCATCCTACTCGATCGCCCCAGACAACCAGGAAATCGCCCTTCCACCCGCCTCCTAAACCTCCAGCGCCGCCCAGGAAGCATGCCATTGCACTCTCTCCGAGTGCGATTTGAACAACAGGTCTAGTAATCTTGGTTACTTTCCTAGGTAAAACCTGAACCTGTGTTGAGGTCCCGGTAGTCGTCCTATCATATCCCAACTGACCATCATTTAATCCCCAAGTATAGATGTTTCCTCCACCGCCAGCACCATCAAATCCGTCGCGAACCCAGCAAGCGCTTGCACATTTGGATGCAGCGACACCCAGAACAAATTCCTTCTTCAATGGTCCATAGACACGTCGAGGTATAAGCTGAATCTGCTCTCCGTTCGAAGAAAGAGTCGGGTTAGCATGTGGGATGAATTCCAAGGGTTCATTCAACGAAAAGACCTGCGCTGCAGCAGATCCATCGTCAATGTTGTAGCCTAGTTGAGCAACCCGATTCAAGCCCCAAGAATAAACTTCGCCACTCTCTGTCAATGCAAGAGTGTGATCCTGGCCTAAAGCAATAGAAATTACTTTGAGCCTGGCGTTGGCTCTCGACGGAGTAGATTGGGATTGAGAAGCTATAACCCAGGACAGAGGTCTCAGGGCATACTGCGTGTGCTGTGTCACCCCAAGACGTCCGCCAGAACCAAAACCGTAGAGAAAGTGTCGGCCCTGTAGATCCAGCGGAGGAGGGTGTTGTACAGATGACTCCGGTGTGCAATCTACCCATCTTGACCTGTCGGACTCCTGCGCGGGCGAAACGATCTTCGACGGGGATATTGTCGGTGCGAGGAAGCATAAGACAAGGGACGGGGACTTGATCTGGGGAGCTACGGTCGGAGCTGTCGCCTGTCCCAATGAAGCGCTCCTGCAAAAAATAACATGAGCAACTTGCGATAAGGCTATGGACTCAAACCAACCTGTTGGCACACCAAGTGAAAAGTTCAGCGCCCGCGACTGCCTGAATTGGGGATAATGTTGATGTAGCAGGGCCCAGAGAAGGTTCAGGTTTTGTTCCTTCTACTGTAGAGTTGTATAGGTCGAAAGCAGTGTAGCCTTCAAGGTCCTTCAATGTTATATCGGTATTTGAGTGCTGAAGTAGTAAAAGCCTGGGGACATTTAGTCAGACAAAAGATGAACCGAATGGAGTACTAAAACTCACACTACGCCCAAATTTCCAACATATATGGCCCGATGAAGTGCTGTCCAATGACTTTCCCAATCCTGCAAGTTAACATTGATTCCAGAATGCTTGAGCAATAACCTGACACATTCTACGCTGGAAGCGTCGATTGAAGCACTAGCAAGGTGCAATACGGTTCAACCAAAACTATCTCTGGCATTTATATCGATCCTATCATTGGCCTTGGATTTGAATGAGCGACTCGGACTGGTCCCAAGGCTTATCCCTGCGGAATTTCCTGACAAGGCATTGGTATTCGAAGCGAGCAAGCGCTGGAACGCCTGCTGGTTACGAAGATGAAAGGGTGCATGGAGTAAAGTGCCAGTACCGCTAGTCATACAGAGGCTGAATATTCGAGAACCAAAGACGATCTGAGCATTGAAGAAATGCTCAGAAAAGTCTTTTATCGGTCCTCTTGTCGCAGAGAATTTCGAGGCTAGATGTATAGCTCGAATTCAAAGCTAAGATAAGAGTAGTTCCTAAGATGCGGGGTTGGAGAGGATATTCTGAGTTTCGAAGTTCGTTCCGAAACATTCTCTCACCGATCCTGTGGAGATCCTTTCCAAAATCTTTGCTTGCTCGTCTCCCCGAGAATGGTTATTTTCATTCCAAGCATACCATTGTCTCATACACGCACAATCTTTCTAGTGTGTGTGCGGCTTGGAGAAAGGTCGCTCTTACGACTTCTCAACTTTGGTCCAAGCTCTGCGTTAATGCTGATAAACGCGTCGCGACCACAGTTGAGTGGGTCAAAGAATGGATTGATTGGAGTCGAGTTTCCTCTTAGATGTGTATCTTTTTATAGGGTCACAGTCACGACAGGTCCTGGTGCAATCTTGGATTTTCGCCACTGAATTCGAACGTTGCATGTAGCGGGGTCTGTGGACTTGCACGTCCAGGTTTACGTTCACTGGTACTCGCAGAGCGGAACATAGATCGCCCAGCTTATGTACCAGTTTCGGACTAAGAGCGAGATGAAACCCTTGGCTTTGGGAAAATTCCGAGTAGGCTAGGAGAAGGGTTTGCCAGGCGGTAAGGATGTATTTCTAGCAAGAGTAAAAAGTAGATTTAGAATTGAAACTCGATGAGGACAGGGTATCAAACATACCGGAATCTCCAGTAGTGCAGAATCACGCAACACAAGCCCAACACCAACCATCCAAAAATCATACAACTCATCCCAATGGTTTATCGTCTCCTGAACACTAAGCGGTCTAACATCCGCTTTATGGCGTCGAGTGTATTCATGCAACGATGGGAGGTCGGATTTGAGGATGTTTCCGTTGAGGTGGGAGTGTAGGATGGCGTTGGTGTCGAATCGAGTTGGGGTGTGAGTCGGGGTCGGGTTTGAGTTTCGGTCTGCGGAGGCGCAGGCGCGGGTGCGAGAAGCTGGGCAAGAAGAATCAATCCATCCTGCTGCATCTTTTTCTCTTTCAACATGACCTCGACAACCTCGACAACCTCTCCACAGACTCGCCGCTCGCATGGCTGAAAAACACACGACACGTCTCAGCTCCAGTCCCACTCCTATAATCCTGCGACAAAAAAGTCTGCACCTTCCTAGCCATCTCCCTCTCCTTGGCCTTATCCTTCTCCGCAGGCATCCTCGCAAAAGCCCCTCCACACTGGCCCACTCAACCTCCTAACAACCCGACCTTTATGCTCCGCAATATCCCAAAGCCGGTCCTTGATAGTCCTCATCGCCCTACTATCGAAAATTGGATAGTCTATCAACACAATAGAAGACGCCATAACGACCGCAGCCCATTGCAGTCCTTCACCGTCGAAAACGACTGGAGTGACTTGGCATGCGGATTCAAGTATCTTGGGCAACAGCAACACGACACGATCCGCTTCTAGGAATTTGTGCACGACACGGGAAAGCTCGTGTGAGCCTTTTTGTGTGTAGGTGAGGTTGTGGGCTAGTTTGGCCGAGGCAAAGGCGTTGAGGGTGTGTGCTGCTGCGTAGCGAGCTTTGGAGGAGTCGTCGATGAGGGCTTTGAGGGCTTTGTCGGGAAAGTCGCATGCAGGTCCGAGGAATAGGAGTATGGAGGAGCTCTGCTAGGATCTAAAGGCACTATGAGTCAGAGGAAAGTAAGAAAAGTAAGGATAAAGTAGTACGGACCATCAGACCGTCAACCTCTTCATTCAAAAGTTTTCCGTTCAAACACCGCTTCATGCTGGCAGTAATCTTGGATTTGTGAGCGAGAACGTTGGGTGGAAGCTTCTGGACCTGTAATATGAACCGCAGGAGAGCAAAGGTGCGTTTGGATTGGGGTGTCGGGAGAGATGGTTGGGAAAGAAGGTGTAGGATGTCGCCGAGTAAAAGGTGGAGTTAATCTCCTAGGAAGCAAAAATTAGAGAATAATAGACAGATAGATAGTGCATGGTGCGCACCAGGTATCGTCTTGTACAACTCGGGTACAGTAAACACTTCTGAGATCACGCGTAAGGCTTATTGACCGAGCAGAGCTAAATCGCTAGCATACTGCACTTGGTCTGGACCCATGTCATCTGAAGATAAGCATGGATTGATCATGACACGCATTGGATCGCGGCGGAGAGCGGGTACCAGGATGCTCGAGCGCTCTGCAAGTCAAGTCTTCGAGAGTTTCATCATAGCCAAGACCTTCCACTTCACGCAAACCGGTCCATATACATGCAGCAGGTAAGATGGACTTTAACAACCGCGTAGCGGCGGCAGCTAGCCTACTGGAAACAACTATGAGAAGATTGGAAACAGAGGTAAGTTTTGTACACGATGAACAGGTTTTACAGCTTAATAAATGTGGCTCTGTCTAGTGAAATAACTGGAATTGCCTTGAACATGAGGAAGGGAAGCTCGCGGTCTGTAATCGGAATGGCATGATCTTGGTATATGGATTGTTCGAGTTGTTGGTTGCTACTGCTAATTCAGGCCTCGCTATAGGTATTTCTGCATATTGGTGTACATCCTGTAATCCGTTGAACGGTTCACAGTGTCGTAGTTGAGAGCAGTGGAGAAGCCAGGAGAACAACTCGAAAGAAGGTAACAGAATAGGCGCTGTACATTTATTGTACATATAAGCGCTCATCAATTGTCTTTTTTTTTCATAACTATCACACGGGAAAGTTACAAAAATCTGCTCGGCAGATTCGTCGATCAATAGATAACTTTTTAAACCTTGTATTGA